>JMFS01021130.1:0-10985 GCA_000699545.1 Podiceps cristatus
GAACAGAAAGTGAACCGAACAAGGAACCTGATGAAAAAAAGGGCCGAGAGCAATGGCTGACCCTCACTTATACTGGGCATGATGCCTATGGCAGGGAATACTCACTTTGGCCAGTTTAGAGCAACTGTTCTGGCTGTGCCCCTCCCAGGTGTTTGCACCTGCACATCAGCAAAGCTTGGGAAACTGCAAGATGTCCTTGATCATTCGGCAGCAACGCACAACAGCAGCGCCCTGTCACCATGTTTCACATACCAACTCCAAAACACAGGAGCTGCTGAAGACAAAAACTAACTCTGTCCTGGCTGAAACCAGGACAATGACCTTCAGAACTCTGTGGTTTACAGTGTGCACGGGAGCCAGGATCACAAGGCTCTTATTTCACATCTGCTACTGCTGCAGTGCATCTGCCATTCACAACCAACTCTATACGAATCCCTTTGGTGTGAGAAGCAACCTGAGGTCCTCAGTTTGAAAGGGGTAGAAGCACAAGGCATTACATTAAGGCTTTGATTCATAATTAAGTAAGCCTTGAGACTCATCTGGGAATTTTGCCAGACAACTTTATACATTAGAACAGGGACTTTGAGAAACACATTTATGGTGTCACCCTGAAAACAAGAGGCATCTCCAGGATGCAGGTTCCCAGAGAAGGAGTTTTTCTTCTGTAGAATGACTTCTTTCTTATAATAGTAGCTAGCCACTGGTACAGACGCTTACATGGATCAGATCACAGAAAAAGCAAGAAGATTAATATCATTCCTATCTATCGTGTATTGGCTTCAGCGCATTCCTGAGAACCCCGGGAAGGGAAATGCTGTGGCCATTCTTTCCCCATCTCTTGATAACTTTTGTTTTTTGAGATCTCCTTTCTTGTTCAGACCCCTAACTCCTTAAATGCTCTCTCTCTGTTTTGCTGGGGCTGCTGCCTTCGTTAGAAAGATTTTCAGCTTTGATTAATTATTGAGCCTGTACTGCTGAGGGTTTTCTATTCTCCAGTTCTCATTACTGATGCCTTGCAGCCTGTGTGCTTCACTGGTCCCATTGCAGGATTTGATGGATGCACCCGTGAAGTTTTCCTGCCTGCAAAGCCAGTCTTGCCTTTTGCTGATTTTGTTTGGTGGGCAGGGAATTTCGCTCTTGGCTACGGTGAGCAGTAAAGCATACGCACTGGGCAAAGTAGTATTATTATTATGGTAGAAGCAGCATGAAATTCTTGCTTCTTTGCTTTCTGCATATTTCCCCTTTAAATCTGTTTCAAAAATTCTCCCCAACGGCCATTTTATTCTCCAAGTTGCTGCATCTTCTTACAGAAGACTCACCAATACATTGCTCTCTCATGGGAGACCAATATTCTTTCTGGTTGTTTGCTTTAATCTAGAATGAAAAACTATGCATAGTGAAAGTGTGTTTTGTTTTGTTTATACTTCTTGTGCTTGGCTGCATAATCATCACTAAGGTTGACCAAAACATTTTTCTTTGTTTTGATAGAATAAAACCATTCTCTGTGATAACTCAGACTTAAGATAAGGGTCTAATGCACTACAGAAGACGCAGTCCAATGGGGTACAGAGCCCTCAAGAGAGAACAAGCACCTGGCAGGTCCTGTGTCACAGCTTCCATGAGGTCTGGAAGAGGCTTAGAGATTTAGAAACTGGACCTGAAACAAGTAAAATGCTTTCACATTTTTGACAGTCTTCTCTTCCTCAGCACTCACCATTTATAGACAAATTTCTTTAGGCTGACTTAACTTGCTCTGACTGTGGAGAAAGATGAGTGCTCTAACATTTGCATTTCCCATAAGGGACACCTTGTGTTTATGATCAGCTCATTATTAAATAAAATCCATGCCACAAAATGATTTATTTCACAGGACTAAAGGCCCGGGTGACCGTGGCTTGTGTTGTTGGGGATCAACCCTCAGTCCAGCCATAACAGTAGCCTGTTGTGCATCACCTTAACTTATCCCTTAGCAAGCAACACAGACCGCTCATGATCAGCCTGGCTCTCATTTGTGAGACAAATCAGCCAACCTGTCTCAATACCTCTCTCACACAGTCCTGAACCCAGCGAGACACCAGACAGATCGCTACATTTAGAGATCAGGGCTGAGTTTGCCTCAGCATACTGACCATCATGTATGTAATCAAATATTTATTTATTTATATTTTAAATTCTGTTCCAGCATCAATGTGCATCTTAGGCCCTGACAGCTCTGTGTTCAGGCACCATGATGAAAGAAGTGGTAGTCAGGATCTGGCGTGGTGAGAGGACCCAGGGCCAGACAGGGCCTGGGAAAGGGGTTGGGATCGGTTCAGGCCAGGCCATCAGCTGGCAGGCTGGGGTCAGGATCAGTCCTGGTGAGGGTACCCAGGGTAGCCCTGCGGTGGCTGGGCAGAGGCAATGTGAGGGAGCTGGGCTGTGGCCAGGCTGGTACATCAGCTGCAGGGAGAGGGTCCAGATTAAGAGTGTGCATGGCCAGGCATGGCTGTGGCTGAACTGGAGACTGGCACTCAGTGTCGTGTAGCTCAGGCAGGGGCTGAACTGTAGAGGTTCAGTTTAAAAACAGCTCCCACAGGAAGGGAGACTGGTCCTGTGGAAACCACTGACATTGCTGCCTGGGACACTCTGTCCCAGGCCCCAGAAACAGGACACTGTCCCAGGCCCATCCTCATCTGCACAGTCCCAAAGCTGGCTCTGAGCCCCAGCAGCCAAACCTCTCTGGGGAGGGACGTTATCAGCATCCCCTTCAATCTCATCCTGCTTCTACTCTTTGTTAGAAAGGTCCTGGAGCAACTGTTTGTGGTCAGCTTGAAAAACTCATATATCTTTCGCTTTGCAGCAACAATGAGAACAAGAAAAGAATAAGTTAAAAGACTAAAATAAATAGGATTGACACAGATAATCAGTTGACTGTCCTTCACAACCAGCTGAAGTTGTGTAACTCTGTGAGCATGATCTTAGCAAACATAGGGGGCTAAAGCCCAATTTAAGTACCACTGTAGGTCAAGTCATTACCCTAAGAGCAGGAAAACGTGCACAGACAGGCAGTGCTGGGCGACTTTTTAAGCCACATAAGCCCAAGCAGATGACACACGTACAGTAAGAGAGAGCAGTGGGTACTCACATCCTCTCACGCAGACATGCATGTTTCCCACATGTACATCGACTCCTTTCTGTTCATACTATTTCTCAATTAACGTATTCCCCCACCATAATTATCTTGCCTGCTTTTAACCCATCCTGGACTCTGAAAACAGTTTATCAGAAACATCTGTCTTGAACCTACAGTAAAGTCAGAGAGGATGATTAGGTTGGGTTTTGTTTCCAAGCCAGAAAAGGAGTATTATTAAAACACTGCAAATGCCAAAAATCAGAATTAGATCCATCTGATATAGCACATCTCTAGTCTCCCTTCCAGCACTTGCTAATACACAAGGAGAGTGAGAAAACTACAGCCAACAGTAAATCCATGATCGTTTAACCATGGGTCTGAGCCCTTCACAAAACTTGCATCAACACTATCTACTCCAACACCCCAGCACAGAGTGTGCTCAGCAAAAGCCTAGTGCAACACTCACACTGCCTAGCTGCAAGCACCAGAAACACGGGCTTATGCCACACGTGCCGTAAGCGCAGCCTGACCCACGTGGACAACCGCAACTACCAGAACGCACGGGGACAAGGCTCAGGAAGCAGCTCCCATGTGACAGAAAACTCTCTCCCATCGAAGCGACAACCTTCATTTCCTCATTTGTACCTTGACATGTTCAGAGCAAGGCAGGCCAGTATGGCTGCCCGCAAATGTGCACCTGATGCTGCCCTTTGAACGGGCTCACGGGTCTGCACACAAACAGCTCCTCTCTACTCGAAGAAGGATCGGAGCCCTGAGGACGCTCTGCCAGAGTAAAAGGCATGTAAATCCTCTGCCACCAGCATTTCTGTGCTACAGCTGCTACAGCTGGTTGCCTGTGCCCTGCAACTGTGCGCTGACAAGGCTCAGCATCTTTCTTTATTTTAAAGGCACATGGTAGCTTTCGTCTGCAAGTCAATATTGGAGAGAAGGTCTGCTGGGATCCCAAATAAGTAGCATAGCTTTTCAGACACAGCAGCATTCTGATGGCATATTAAAAACCTGTGTGAATCATAAATTCCATTTCTTTAGGAAGTGAGTCCCATCAGGGCACAGGGCTAAGGGGAAAATGGGCTATTCTGCATGTAGCTAGAAGATGATGATGATCTATGTAGGTAAGACACAGACACTCTTTTGTGAGTTTCTGTGAGTGTTGTTGCTTTTTAAATAAAAAATTTAAAATAATGGCTTAGGCTTCCCTGTCACACACCGGAGACAAAATTCTGCTCACTATTAATAAAGGTACAAACAAATTTTTGCAAGCTCTGCATAGAACTGCCTTCCTCCGAGCAAAGAAGAAAAATGAAGAGAAAATTTCTTACACATGGGATAATCACATTGCTGAAGCAAACACCTCTGTTAATGTTGTGAGAAATACAACAAGCAGAAGGTATTTAGCTGAAGTGTGTGTATGCGTGCATGACAGAGTGTGCGAGTATGACAGAGATTGAGTTGGTATGTGTTGTGAAGAGGGACAGGAGAATAGTTGATCCGATCCTCGTGAAAGCAAGCTACAAAAGCTTGAGGGAGTCAGACTGCTGGCTTGCAGGACTGGGAACATTAATCCCAGAGTGTAGGCAGTGATGGACGGCAGGTGAGCAGATGGGGAGGCAGGTTCTGAGGGCTTGGAACAAGCTCTGTTTGAGCTCTGTACAAACACAGCTCCACAGAATAGGGACAGCAGTACCCAGGGAATCAGCCCACAATAGCTTACCCAGCTCACTTTCAAGGAAGCAGGTTATTCAGCATACTCACCCCCTTTGGGCTTACAGCTTTGTCTTCTGCTCTCCTCAAAGCAAAGGGTTTCCAGTTTTATGCATAAACTGGGACATCAGCAGATAAGCTCAGAAACTTGGATTTCCTTCAGTTTGAAATCTGCTGGGAGCAGGACATCCCTGCTCCAAAGGCACCTGGATGCCAAGATTCTCAGGCTGAAGTTCTTCTCCTTATTTCCCTGTGCACTGTCCTCTCTCTCTCCTGCCTCAGTTGAAGAGAGTTATCTGCCTGTCTCTTGGACCCTGATCAGATGCTGAGCTGGGGCCTGGCCTTTACCATCTGTCCAGGTGGCTCCTTTGTGGCAAGATGTCCCAAATGTCCTATATGCATCCATCAGATTCAGGCCTATGCCAGCTTGGCTCAGGGAATGAAACTGCACTCTCCTTATTTGCAAGGCAAGCTTGCGCCAGCCACTCCATGATCCTCTAGACATGTGCTCTCCCTGGGCACACGGTGCTTTCACAGTCGCCAAAGCACTTGCTGGGCACTGCGCTTGTCTGCATGAGAGTTCGTGCTTTCACAGTCGCCAAAGCACTTGCTGGGCAATGCACTTGTCTGCATGAGATCTTCAGAACTCCACCCATCCTGGTTCCCACTGGAGAGTATTTTAAAGTAACAAACAGGGAAAACATTTTCTGTGTGTCTGAAATCTGCATTTTTTACCCTTTTTCCTAGAATCTGCCGCAGTTACGTTTCAAGGGACCAACAGAAAAGGAAGAAAAAACCCCTTGCTTTTCTTCCACATACAAATGAAGAAAGTCTCTCAGTTTTTAACCTGACAGAAACATTCCACTGTTCGAATGGGGAAGCTCTTCTCTTTGGAAGAAATATGCAGGCCAGCCCCCTACCTCACTGTATCTCATGGAGAGAAAACAGAAATAGAGAAATATCTTTTTTTTATTACCAAGTCCCTAGATGGGGACAACTTGCTACATATTTTCTGGGAGGAAAAAGATAAAAATCTCAGCTATTTAAGTCTGCGTGCATTTGTCTTCCACACAAAACTGATAGTAGTTTAGCACACATGCCGCGTACAACTGTATCCGCAATTAATGAATACTTGCATCACAAGTACATTCAATAGGAAAAAGGGATCCTCTTCTCCACTTTAAAGACTTGGAGCGGGGGGAGGGTGCAGAGAAGAGAACATGCAGTGCGCAACATTAACCGATTTGCTTGAGATTACCATGACAGTTGAGCAGCACAATGAAGATTTTAACTGGTGCAGTACTGGTGCCTTCACCCATCTCCAGCCGTGGCCCATGCTGAGCAGTGAACGGCCAGGAGATTGCTGAAGCTTCCTGTATGCCCAAGCCAGGGAGCAGGGCTGCTCTCCTCCAGGCCGGGGCTGGATGCTTCCCTGGCCTTGTCTGTAAGGGACAACACCCCAGCAGACAGCTGTCCTAGTCTAAACCAGCAGAGCTGTGTGGAGAGCACATCTAATTGCTCTCACGGTTCCTCATGCTGTACCTTGCCTCTCCTTGCCAGTCTCCTGCCTGCCTAGCATGCAGTTCGCTCATTCACTTGCTCGCACTTGCTCCTTCCTTGCCTCCCTCCCTCCAGCAGTGTCAGGTAGACAAGTGAAGGTTACCGTTTGGCATGTTTGTTTTTGCATTATTTATGTGGTAAAGGACAGAGTCAGACATCTAGAGGACAGTCTTAGGTCACATGTGAATCCTTCCAAATGGGACTCAATAGCACAACCAGCCAAGTAGAAAACAGATTTGGACAGCCCCATGGAGGGAGGCAGCATTTGGAAAGGGATGTTGCGCATCTATCCGGCCAAGGTACCTGGCAACACCATGGGTCTGCTTGTGACTCCACCTTCCCTCATTTCTTTCCCTTCTTTTTCAGACACCCCATAACAGAAGTACAATCCTTTTTTGGTTTTTTTTTTGTGTTTTTTTTGGGGGGGGTGTGTGTGTGTGTGTGTCTTTTTTTTCCCCTTGGAACTAAGAAGTGTTTCAATATTGTACCTGCTCCAGATCCACATGGCTGCAAGGAACTGGGATCCCCCTTCCCCCCCAATCCCTGTCCCTTCCCCTGCATCGCCTCCTGCTCAGAGCAGCTGCTCCTGGGCTGGTCGCACACATCCCAGAGCAGCCGAAAGCATTGCCTACAGGTAGCTCCCCTGCCCGTTTCTGCGGGGCTGCCCGCTGGCACAGATGGTGCTGGTGCCCCTCTGAGCACCCCACAGGCAGGGCTCCTGTGCGCCCCAGCACTGCCTGCTGGGGCAGCCTGGGACGTGCGGTAAGAATGCTTTGCTCACGCTTCTTCCACCTTTGTTTCTCTCTGACCCCTACAGTATTTAATAATAAATAGCTATGCCATACCCCAACAGAACAGAGATTTTATGCTATTTATTTTCCCCATATTTTTCAGCAAAGCTAAGTCTCCCTCAATTTCTTATTGAAAATGAAATGGGGACAGTACTGCTTATACAGCTGGAGATAGTGATCACCAGTGTACAGAGACTGACTTATCAAGCAGATTCTTAATGCCATAAAATCAATGGGTTTAGAAATTCTATTATCTTGCCTCTGATAGAACACGCCAAACTAAAGAAACTTCTCGCCCTTTTTCTTTTTTTTAAAAGCCTACTTAAACATAATGTTACTGCTGCCCCAAAACAAGCTTTCCCCATGGTCCTCTAGTGGATATTACACCAGGAACCAAGGAACAGACAGGCTGCATGGCAAAGGAGAAAGGCCAGTTTCTTTCTGAGTTCTACTAGCCATTCTGTAACTGTTCAGAAGCTGCTAGATCTCCACATTTGACAGCAATAAACATTCCATACTATGTAGGGTGTAGGACTCTAAGAAAATTACTTTTGCGGGAATGAAACACAACAAAACCAAATATGTGGCTAGTGCAAACCAGAAAAGGCTGCATCGGTGCCTGAGAGGACATGACAGTAGATCCAGGTGAGTGGAGCAGGGGTGGTATGCGTGCTCATAGGTCCAAATATTCAAGTAAGTAAAGAGAACATGGAAAGGAAGGTCTGGGTCTAGAAAAGAGGTCGCAGAGATCAGGACACTGGCAAATGATGGGAAATGGCTGATGCTCTAGGGAAAAACAAGTAGGACATAATAAGCAGCGAGCCAGATGAGAAGACATAAGGAGGGAATCAGATGGGATGCAAAGTAAACAGCTGCAGCAGCTGGATGGGATGCTAAGGACAAATCAGACATGAAATAAAATGATAGTTGGGTGAGAGCCATTCGATGGGACACAAAGGGCTTGATTTTCCCTTAGATTCAGCCTCTAACTACTGACCAGGCAAATCTCGAAAATTTGTATTAGGTCCCTTGAATTTCCCGGAGTGTAGTACACAAATCCTAATGTAAAATGAAGCCTCTCTCTTCAATCCCCTTTTGTCATTCCCCCTACTCCTTCTCTTCCCACCCCAAAAAGACTCATTAGAAAAAGTAGGTGGTGGGTTGGCATTTGGATAACAAACGTGCAGTTCTGGAATTTAACTTTTTCTAGTTTGGCAACAGATACGAGAACCTGATGAAATCGCTTCCACTCACTGTGATTCAGCATTGTCATTTGCAGCATGGGGTTGCTGAGCCCTACCTATCTAAGGCTGCGCGAGACCTGGTGAAGGCAAGGTGCTACCCAAGTGCTATCATCCTCCATGACACCGGAAAGACAACGGACCCCAGAAAAGTAAATAATTTGCTCTGGGTCACATCAGTGGAGCCCCATCATGCATGCTCTGAACAAGCATGATTTAATTATGGAATAGATCCAAGAGGGAGAGCTGTTTTGACCCAGCTAGCCTATCACAGTAGCACACTGCATTATAAATTGTTGTCAGGCAATAAGCAGCAATGAACTACATTGAAACACTGTCTACTTCTAGCTAACGAAGGATGTGTGCAGGTTTGAAGACTGTGGCATTTCATAGAACAACCAAGCAATCAGCCAAGGAAGAAGACAGCAACAGACTGATCGAGACACATTTTCTGTAGCCTCACAATCAATACATATAGAGGCGGTTTCTGCAGACGGCTTGTGGAGTACCACTTGGATGTTATTTAGCTCTGATAGATCTTGCTGCATCTACATCAACAACGCCTTGCGATCACGAGACCCGATTGCCACTTCCCATCCAGCCATGCAAATGTTTATACAGCAAAGCTCTCATTGCTAGATTGCTCTGTACAGGAGCACCTGATTTCATTCAGAAGACAGGCAGTTTGGGTGGGGGTAGACTAAGACAGAAATCCATGTGCAATCAGAATAAAAATCACACTGCCTCTCGACCAAACTGAACAAATGAAAATTTGGATCCAGACACCTCCCAGGCTTTGTAGTAACTCAGGCCCATGTCCTCTGTGATTAAATCCATCACCTACTTCTTCCTGGAGGTGTCTTCTGAGCTGAAATCTGAGGCAGAAACCATTCCCCTTGCATGAAAAACATACAAGCTAAAAAAGGGTCTTTGAAGAAGAGAATTTAAAGTGATGGACAACTTCTAAAGCAGAAGCAGTCAAACAGCAAGATCATTTGTTCTGGATATAACGTCTTGCCTTCCTCTCTGTTATCATCAAAAGCTTCTGTGTTTGTGGAGAAAATCTCTCCCCCACCACCAGCCCAGTCCTTCCTGCCGTGAGGTCACAGCCCTGTCTTTGTGACACAGCTGTCTGTTGCCATGGAAGTGTTTGTGCTTTCACAAAGTCAGCACAGGGATGACTTCACAAGCAAGGTCATGGAGGAGCAGATGGGCTTTGGGAGGAGGGAGGGAGACAGACCCCTTGTTTAAACACAAATAGCGGTGATAATTAATTAACCAAAGTAGCAGGGGAAATTATGAAAAACATGTGAAAGGTAAATGGATTTCTGTTTAGCTGTCTTTCCCAAGAGGCTAAATGTCTCAATCGCAGAGGGGAGATCTTTACAATGAACTAATGAAACAAGGACATTTTCTCTGGTTTCTTCAAGTGGATGTTCTTGAAAAAAAAATGTGAACAGAGTGTACACTGTACCATCCTTCTCCCTTCCTTTCTCATCACCACTTGTTGCCCTCAACCAAAAGATCAGTATTTTCTATCAGAACCTCAAGTCCCTACATCTTTTCAGCATACAAGGGCTGTGGTGGAGATAGACAATTATTTAGACAGGAAGTTTATCGTTCTGCAGTGGCTTAACAAAAAGCATGCTCTGTTTATAAAGGAAACTGTTACATGTTTATTCTTCTCCCTACTGCCGAAGCCAAAAGCTTGTCTTCAGAGTTGACCAAGGTGGCCTTTCTCTTTTTTCAAACATACAACGTTTGCATGATAAGGAATCTGCAGCCAAACTATGCCCTTACTTCCACCTAATCTTTTATCTTTTGCCACAGCAATGCTGGTTCTGCTATATACTTCCATATTGTTGCCCTGGTCAGCAGATTTCATTCCAAAACACGAAAGAGTAAGTTACCCTGGTAAGATCAGGAGGATTGTCTCAACATGCAAGTGAATCCCTGAACCTGGATGGCATTAAGTACAAGAACGGGTCTTTCTGCATTCTTTCTCTGGACTGCTTCTGTGTCACGCATGTGGGTCAATACACATTCAACCATCTAAGATTTAAGGGAAAGTGAGCATCTTGTGCATGTTCTCTTGTTTATTCTGTCAACACACAATTCTGCTTTTCTACATTTCAAGAGGGAGCTGAGATATTTAAAAAATAATAATTCTATGCTTACAAGAAGAGTAGGAAACCTTAACAGAAGGCAAGGATTTTTGTGACTTGCAGTTCTTTCATGCCAAAGAAGTCTGAAAAAGCGAACAGCCAAGAGATGCTATCCAGATGCTTTTAAATGAGTTCAAGAGAACTTCTAGAAGGAAAGTGATGGTCTCAGTAGGTTTTCTTCTACATATAGGACTCTGTCTTTCCAGCAGCTCTACCTTTGTTCTCTACTTACAGCTGTGAACATAGCACAGACATTGTCACATCAAACATAGGCACCCAGATTCACAGGACAATCACTGAGATTGCAAAGTGCCTCTGGAGATCATCTTGTCCAGCCCCTCTGCTCAGAGCGAGGTTAACTTTCTAGTTGACAGGGCTTTAAACTAGATAAGAA
>JMFS01021134.1:0-11218 GCA_000699545.1 Podiceps cristatus
GTGAGCAGCTGCATGGTCCGGTTACTGTTCGCGGTTAAACCAGCAAGGGTAGTAAATTGGGCAAAATGTGTCTAAGAACCTGAGTAAGTACTTGGGAGGTAATCCTATGCTGAGCCCTTGGCTGCCATCAGTATATTAGCAATTTCCAGGTTAATTTTCATGTGAAATATTGCAGAGTAGAACTACCCTAAAATAAATACTTTGTATCCATCCATTCCTTGACTTTCTACGTAACCTGTACAGTTCAAATACAAACTATGGCTTTTGTTGTATCTAGCATGTTAGCCCAAAAATGACATAAAAAACTTTTCTGCAAATAAGATGGTCAGAATTTTCACTGATGTGAGTAGATTTTTGTTGTTTGCTTGTGTCTGCTTTTATTATCGGTGAACTTGGTCTTCTAGCAGAGATTGATAGGTCATTCCACACCAATGAGGAAAAAAGTGCACAATAGCACAATCTAAAAGTAAATAAACAAAAATCTCTGTGGAATTGCTGCTCCATAAAACATTTTCTTGTGAAGATTTCTTTTCAACTTTTTTTTTTTTTTTTTTTTTTTTTTTCCCCTCCATCTGAGCCCAGATATATGCTAGGATTTCTTGGAGGTTGCAGCAGGCTAAACCAATCCCTGCTGTGATTGCTGGTACACACAAGTTGGTTCTGTCCCTTTTGTCCTACAGACAGTAGTCTAGATTTTTCTGAGGTTTTGGCCAGGGCTACCCCAGCAGCCTTATGTACATGGCCTACTCTGGTAGAAGGATCCAAAGGTGTGAAACTCCGTGTTGATTTTAACTCGCCTCAAAAGACTTGACTATCTGTCTTTTTCTCCTTGCAATTACTCTATCTCTCTGTACATAGGCAGATATCTTTTCACCTGGAAATGAAACAATGAGCAAACTTGTATGAATTGCTTTTGTTTCCTGATGACTTATTGCTAAAACACTGAAGTTTACTTTTAATCTTGTCTATACTTTTACAAAATCCCTAGGGAAAAAGCTGATTTATGTACAGCTTAGCCTGAAGCACTTGCGTCACTGTACAATTTTGTATTGCTTGCTTAATAGACCACAAAAGTCAACATCTCTTTGGAAGAACAATTTGTGCTTAAAGTAGTCACAAATTCCAAGAGATCCTGTTAAGGCAGGATGTTGTGAGAAACCCAGAGTTGGAACAAAAACTCTTGTTTCCTAATTATAATGTTAATACTTGGGAAACCTTAAGCCACTCTGTCTTGGTTTATGTCAATAAAGGTTTGGTTTTTCATCTTTCTTGCCCATCCTGCTTTGGGAAGTTGGAAGTAAGTCAACATTTTTAGCTGCAACATAAGAAGGTTTCAGTTGTCTATTATTATGGGAGCAGATGCAAGATTACATCTCTGAAAAGAGACGGACAATCTGCATTTAAAATATCCTTAATGAAACAAGGTCAAAAACTTTAGTTCACAGGTTTTTAGAATAAGCGAGGTTGGAAAGGACTTCAGGAGTTCTCTAGGCCAACCTTCTGCTTGAAGCATTATAATCGGTGAGGTCAGCTGAGATTGCTCAGGGCTTTAACCAGTCAGAGCTTGAAAACCTCCAAGGATGGAGACTGTGCAACTTCTTTGGGCAACCTGTTCCACTACTTGGCTGTCCTCATGGGAAAAAAGTTTTTTCTTATATCTGGTAATATCTCTCCTGTTTCCGTTTATGTTTGTTCCCTCTTCTCCTCCTATGCAGCGCTCTGAAGAGCCTGGCTCCAACATTTTCTTGTTAACCTCCTCATAGATACTAGGAACTTGCTGTCAGGTCACCTTAAAGCTGCTATTTCTCTAGGCTGAACAAATCCCATGCCCTCAACCTCTTCTCGCAGGACAGGTGCTCCAGCCTTCAACCATCTTAGCAGCTGTTTGCTGAACTTGCTTCAGTTGATCAACATCTGTTTTGTATTGGAATTTCTCAAACTGGACACAGTGTCTGGTTGTGATATAAAATTGTTGAGTAGAAGGGGAAGATTACTTCCCTTGATCTGCTGGCTGTGCTTTCTTTAGTACTGTAGGTCGCCTTTGTTGCCAAGAGAGACTATTGGCTCATGTGCAGCTGGCTGTCTACCAAGACCTTCAGGTCTTTTTCAGCAGAGCTATGCCCCAGCCAGTCCTATGTCATTATTGCTTCCCACGTGCAGGACTTTGCTTTTTTCTGCGTTGAATTTCCCAGGTTTTTCCTAAGGTTTCTGTTGTCCCATCCCTCCAATCTGTATGAGAGCCCTGGTCTTGAGCATATTGACTAGTGGTCATCTCCCCCCGCAGTTTGATGTCATCTACCAACTTGATAAGCATACAGTCCTTTACCTGCTCCAGATCATTGATGAAGCCATTGAACGAGAGGTCCTACTATAGACCTCTATGGTACTTTGCTTGCTTACTGACATCCAGGTGGAGTGCAACCTCTTAACCACTAAGCTCTGAGCCCCCAGTCATCAAAGCATTGGGGTTTTTTTACCTTTCTAGGTATCCATTCAACCTGGGGTGATCTTTTTTCCTGAAGTGGTTGTTTGTAGGTACCTATACCAGACAAATCTTGCATTTGATTGCATGCACAAACCATTTGGTTGTTCACTGTCTTAATTAGGTTCTGTGTAGGTGAAATGCAATCAAATCATTAGTCTTATAGGAGCATAAAACTGATCTATAGCCATATTCATGCCAACTAACACTTTAAAATTTTCATATTTAAAAGATTAAAATAATAGCAATTCTACATTGCATCTGTGTAGCTTGCAGCATGAGTGCACTTACAATAATCAGTATTAAGAGCCTGCCAATGCATATTTTACATCAGTCTAGATTCAGTGTTCCGCAGACCTGGAGTAAGAGTTTTGTTAGGTTCAGTTCTGAACAGGTTTATTTAATGAGGGATGAAACTCTCTTTCTTTTTTTTTCCCCTTAAAATAGACATTAGTTACACAAAAGAGTTAGATGGTATAACGTTGCTCACCATGATCACTTTGTTCACATTAACTTTGCTAATTTCCATAGGATGTGGCATGTAGTATATGCTCTTACAGAAGTGCACAGTATATATTTACACAGGAAACTAAGCACTGAAGCTAATAGAAGATTGATGAGAAAAAGCTCATTGTCAGCATGTCATAGTATTACAGGCTGTATCAGGTTCATGTGTCCAGCATTAGGTTTAGAGAAAGTGCATGAAAACCAATGTATGGTTGCCTGGTTTCTTCTTGAACTATCAAATATAAAGCCACACATGAGCAATTTTGAGAGCTGAATATAACCCCCCTGATAATATCAAACAGTTGAGTTCTTTTGACAGCCACTGATAAAGCCAACTGATTTGTAGAATAACACGTTGTCCATTCCTTCAGACAATGGAAATTACTGTCCTCACCTGGTCGTATTGAAATGACTTCCTTTTATTTCAGGAAAATCTGTTTCTAATAACATACAAATTTTTAGCAGTTTCTGTTGCAATGGATAATTTTTCTCATTTCAGACAGCAAACTGGAGCTTCTAACCTCCTCCTATAGAAAGCACAAATTGTTCTATGTATACATTCATGTCAATATTAATCAGTGTTTCATTCCAAAGGTTGCTTAACATTCCAGGCCTACTTATGCAGGCTGTATGTATCTCTGTGTAAGAGAATCAGTAATTCTGTTGAGACCCACGTCTGAAGATGAGTGCATGTTGAATGACTTTGTTGAGTCAGAACCAGAGTATACAAAATTTTGTGGAACTGAGTTAACAGTTTATTGAGAAGCAGGGTCAATAAGATACTTAATTATGCCTAAGTAAAATGTCATGATTTTATTTTAATCTTGAATTTTCCATGAAAAAAAATCTTTCTGTAATTGTGCTTTCACTATTTTTGAAGGGGAAAAGATACATCAGCTGTTAAAAGATGGCATGACTGGACTAAAATATTAAGGCAAATTTTTTGGGTGGACTGGAGAATGATTGATGTACTAAAATGTAATAAGGAACTGTGGGAAGCTGGTAAAGAAGCAAGTGTATGAACATGGAACCAAGCATATTCAAGGCTAGAAGTGGTAGCAAAAAGGTCAAAGACACCAGCTCAGGGTCTTTTGGAAGCTCATTCTTTTGGGGTTTGATCGTATGCCAACCAAAGAGAAAAGAGAGAAGTAGTAATTGAATGAGTCCTAAGATACTTAGTACAAATTACAGCAATAGACAAAAGATATTGCTCACATAAAACGGGGCAAATTGTGAGTGCAGCTGAGGACCTTTAAGGTTCATAGGGCCTAGCAGATTTTTTTAAATTTCTGGTAATTCCTGTAACAACAAGCAAAATTTTTATTATGGATCATATATAGTAGCTCTTTTTTCACCAACAATTAATTAAATCCCTTATCAACATTATTATAGGGTGCATGGAAGGGGGGGATTTTACTGAAGACTTTGTAGCAGATACGACTTATTTGGTCATTCCAAGCAGTATCCTGCTGGAATTTCTCTTCTAGGCTGCTGTCCTCAAGCCCCTTGAAAGCTGCCTGTTACTTCCTACCCATTTGTTACAGTATCCTGGTCTTGGCAATATGCCTACTATTTAAGGGTACTTTCATTAATCAGCCATAAGTTAATTTCTTTGCAGGTGGAATCTCTGATCTCATTATGTTGTCTTTAAAGCTGAAGGCCTCAGGTTTTTTGGCTGGAGTTTTGGTTTGTTTGTTTTGTTTTGTTTTGTTTTGTTTACTTTGATGTCACTGTAATAAGATATTCTTAAGTTAAAGGACTGTGTCTCTGGGGACTCATTTGGTAGTCTTTGAAAAAGTGACAGTTTGGGCAATCATAAAGCAATATTCACATTTTTATTTAAAAGTTACAAAATTCAGTTACCAGTGCAGCTGTGAAATGTGGATCATGGCCTTAAAATAACCTGTGCTCCATGGTTTGTCTTTCAATGTACATAGAAGAATTATTCTCACAAGCTGCCCAGTCTCAGGACTAAACACAATCCCAGTGGTAACATGACAAAATCATTTTTCCTGCCCTGTGACATGTAATTCTTTTTCTAGGGGTTATGTGCATATTTTAGCTAATAGCTATGACTCTCCTTGTCGTACTCCTTTCTCATTTTTTTTTTTATAGCAGCCAACGTGTTTAAAAGTTTATAAACTGATCTGTGACTCCTGTGTAGTACATTTGTGCTTTGAGATGTTTCTTTTCAGAACAGGCTGATCGTTTTTCTTTCTTTTTTGTGTGTGGTTTTGGTTTTTTTTTTTAAGGATAGATGGCCATTACCAGTACAAGGGAACAACAGTCAAGCTTGATATGTTGCATATACTATGAGTTTAATGTTTTTTTTCCATTGCACTTTATTTCCCTAATGCTACCTGAGGTATTTCGAGACATATGCATCCCTGTCGTCTGTCTTTCAGAGTTAACTTCAACTTGAGCAATAAAATCTGGGTGCTTTTTAGAGCATTAAATCTGGCGAGTGGAAATTTGTCACGATGTCTTTCAGGACCACCAGGTGTATGTCAGAGAGTGGGAAAGTTGCTCCACAGGTAACTCAAATCTCTGTGAGCACGCCTAGTACATGAAGAAGCCATTTGTATCCCACTGAGTCCCGTGATGTTGAGAACATTGCTGAGATTTACACAAGTCCAATCTAGGCAACTGATAAGATGGCTGCGGCAGGGTAGCAACTGTATGACCTGAATCACTGTTTCTCATGCCTCAGAGGCTGTGGCACTAGTGGGGTTTGGGGGTTTTTATTTGTTTTGGTTTTAGCTGGGTCAAAGCTACCGTGAAGGGTGCATTTTATTAAACTAGGCAGCTGGAAAGCCGTTAGGTGTAAGAGCTCAGGAAAGGAAGCCATGTTGCCTCTTGGGTATGGAGTGGAAATGCTGGGTCAGAGGTAATATATTGGCAAAGGTCCTGAATGTCTGTTTCCGTATCTTACTTAGGGTTGCCCCAATGCTTTTAGACACAATTGTTGTCAATGGTATTGATTAGATGTTCTGATAATCTAGCAAGCTTCCTGATGTGTTAAATTTCCTTCTTTCACGTGGCATTAAGTGTGGAAGAAATATATGTAACTGCAGAAGTAACTCTCAGTGGACACCACCAAAGTATGACTGCTTGCCATCAATTGTGCTGCGCATGCCAATTCCAATTAATCATTTGCCAGTCACTTTTGACACTTTCTAGCAATTCTGTGTACCCCAGTAATGTACTATGTACTTCTTAGAGTCTTAATTTGGGTTTTTATCAGAAGAGTTTACAGAGAGTTTTATTTTCATAAGACAGAAAAAAAATAACTGAATTAAATTTCTGGTTCATGTACAACGTGTTCTTGAAAGAGTAAAAAGCAAAGAAAATATGGACTCCAGGATAGCAAAGTTTTGTATTTAAAGCAATTTCTCAGAACAGGAGCAAATGTAACATTTGAACTTAGAAGTTAAAATTTGAAATGCATCTTGGAAGAAAACCTAACTTCACTTAAGCTTACCGTTTCTGTTGCTTAGTTGTTTGATAGTTGATTTATGAACAAATTCTTACTATGGAAAATATTATTGAGTTTTCAATCTACTTTAGATTGTGCTTTGAAGCAGTTACAATGTGAGAGGAAGGGCATGATTTTCAAGACCTCTTCCTTTTTATTGGTGTGCACAATGTGCAGTAACAACTTCCAGATTTCCCATTTTCCATCACCACAAGCACAGAAGAGCTGTTACTGCAGACAAGATCAGATGTCATCGCTAGTTTTGTCTGAAGGGTCTTGTGTGATGTCCCACCTAATCAGCAGCTCCTCCATTGCTGCTGTAATGGAGAATGGCGGTAGGGCAGCCTGTGAGCCTTGTTGCAGCACACAAGACGGCACCCAAAATTCCTGTCAGTCAAAATAAGACCTAGTACAGCAAGAAATGGGTTAATGATTGTATCACTACTTCAGCAAATGCACAATAAAGAGGTAGATTAGTAGAGATGAAAAATTTATTGCAAAACTGCCACAGTATTATGAAAAACAAAATGATTTCATTGAGCAGTAGTTCTGTTACCATAATCCTAACGATAAACTCTGTTACAATAATAATAGGAGAAAAACTAATTGCAGCGAGGACAGGACAAATCTTTTTTAATCCTCGTTGTCATCTCAACTAAATCCAAACCTATTTGTATTAACCTTTGCTGACAGAGTCACATGATGGACATAATTTCTTGTAATTTACCAGCAGTAGATCTAACCTTTCTTCATCAAATATTCATAAAGGCATGATTCTCAATGATTTTCTGTCTCTTTTCATATTTACAGCTTGTTGTCTTCTTCCTTTTTACTATAATTTGAACACAATTGAAGTCAGATGGAATTAAAGTTAAATTGCTTTAGTGGCTACAGTACCTGAAAGCAAAGAATAACTAATTGAAATTTCTTACAAGTAGAGATCATGCTGTACTCTGATGTGACTGTTTTAAACAGTGCAAATGTCTTTGGCTTTCGAGGGGGAAAAAATGAGCCCAAATTAAATGGCATCAGTTCTTGTCACTTGCATAACTGTTTAAAGTGTGCTTGTGCCCCCTGTATCTCCATAAAAACACAGGGAATTGAAGGTATGTAGTTTTACTGGATACGTGGACAATGTATTTGAGTCATGAAAAGAAATGCTGTAGTATAAATAATAACCATTGAACTCAATTCAATTATGCTAGTATAAAACTGATATTAAAGGTTGAAGATAAATCAATTTGATTAAGGCAGCGTAGAACTGGTATGAGACAGACTACGCATCTTTTTCCATCAAAGTTTAAATCTGAAATATAATTATATACCTGCTGTTGAATGACCACACTTCCCAGTGGATTTTTTTGTTAATAAGGAAATAAGACTCTTCTAATGCAAATATAAGGTATGATGGCAAATATTAAACAGAAATTCATATACTTAAAATATTATAATGTGTCAGAAATACTTTGGACTGGTGTATTTGAATTTAAGATGACTTAGGTAATTGTAAATATTCTTTGCTTTGTGCTATGAACAGAAACTGTGCCTGTGAGTACCTCTAATAGACAATTTGGTATCACCATGCTCATTCCCTCAGAATAGATTGTGGGTAAGTGGAAACAGTATAAATGATTTAAAGCAAGTATAGCTTTAAAATGCAGTGCTTTTTAAGTAAGCATAAACCGCGATGCTTACTTTGTCTTCATCACTTTGTTGTCCAATTCTGGGTGCATGCCAGCCAGTAACTGAGCTGTTAGGACCTTGCTTAACATTTTTCGGGTCTGGATGTCATTCTTTTCGTGAGCAATCCCTGCTGCCTAATGCGATGAGCTGCTGAGAGCCATCAACTCCCATTTTCCTCACTGAGAACTGAATGTTCAGCACCTTCTCACATTAAATCCCTAGAGAACAGAGGGTTCTAGCAGCTCCTAAGTATTGAGATATCACTGCAAATTAATGAAGGAAATGTCTTAAAGATACATTTGTCATAACTTTTATTTTTGTGGAAAAGTAGAGAAGGTTCTGTTGTTTGTGCCAGGTTCCTGTATAGCAATGATCAGATGAGGATTCCTGATAAAATACGCTTGTTTCTTTCCTCAAACCAGTTGTCATCTATGAAGGAGGGGATGAAGAGGCATTAACTGACAGAACACTTTCTGAACTTTGAATGAAGTGTTTTAAATTCGTTTCATCACACACATTTCTAGAACTTTTGCAGGTATGCTAAGCACACCTGTAATCTATATTTCCTTTTGCTCTTCAGCATGCTTTTTTCTTTTCCTATGTCATCCTTTGTAGGTTTGGATTCTGATTTGAAAGCACATGGCCTGGTTTTGCCAAATTAAGAGAGAGAATTGAATGGCGAGAAGAAGGAAGTAGTAGTAGGCTGATGGGAAGGAAGCTGGTCCCATGGATTAGGCACCATACTAAGATCAGTGATGATAACTCAGTTCTTGACTATTTCAAGCACTGATTTCCCATGCATTGAGAGCACATTGTTGTGACACCAGAAGGGAAGGGTGAGGTGTTCAGACAGAGCAGTGACGAGGGTACGGAAAGTAGGTAAATATGCACTAGAAGCAGATGAGCTGATAGGTAAATACTATATACTGAAGCAGTTGATATGCTTTTTTAACAACATGAAGTCTTCGTTTTAATTTGGTATATTTAAAGTTAGGTATGGAGATTTTAAAGAATTTCTTAACTGAAACCAGATGAAATGCTATGGAGAAAAATGCAAGAAAGCTGTCTTGGAAATAGAACAAACTATTAAAAAGGCATAGAGAATTAAATAAAGGTGTTACTTCGTTTCAACTTTGCAGAGAATTAGAGCAAAGAGTATGTATGACTTCAGTTATTCTAGCCTTAGTCACAGAAAAGCACTTTCTATATCCATAGTAATAGTGAAATTAAGCAGAATTATTCCTAATAAATGAAGTACAAGCATATTTGAAGATCTGTATTATAATTACTAATCCACAGAAATAAAATTTTAAAATTACCAAAATGAAAAGCTGTCTAAATTTTCTACTGGTTTAGGATAATGCTGAATTAAGTGCACTTATATTTATATAATTAGGACTTTAAATTAATTGGATAGAGCTTCAAATAAAATAAAATGAAACAATTTTATAGTAATTTGTAAAGCTGCATTTCCTTTCAGGTGACAGCTTTAAGCATTACAGAGAAAATGTTTATAAACCCCATAAGTAGTATAAATGGCATTTTCAGGTCTCTCCTAATATTTGTTCTCATTGTCTGAACTCACAGCTTACTTTAGAGCTAATATGAAACACACCAATTTGTTCATTGAGTGTGCCCATATTTGTGGAAGCCTACTGAGAAAATGATGGCAAAAACACCATATTTTTACTATGACCAGCATAGGAGGAGAATCACAGGGCTTTTCATAGATTCATGACAAACAAACATAGTGTCTTCCAAGGGCTTTTGGCAGATACAGAAAGACCCTAGTTCTGTTCATTCACCAGTACGTGACACATAATAAAGAGAATCTGAAACCCAATATTTTTGTGTGGAAGAAATGGTTACAACCTAGAGACTCCCACCGCCACCACCCTTGGAATATGGAAATACTACATTTTATGAGTTTCCCCCCAGTCTACAAGTTTAATATAACCTGTTGTTGCAGTGAAATATTCTCCAGCAATCTAATGTAGCTGATTACTCAAAAGTAATGAAGATATAGAAGGAAACTGCACTGGGTTCTCACACATTTCATCTTATATATGTAATTTGCTTACTGTAGTGAGCTGATGTTTTAATAGGTCAAACTGCTTGCTCTTATGGCAATACGATGGAGGATTCTGTACAGGGAAAACACACAGAGTTTGTAATATGTGCACATATTGAAGGCATGGTTTTAGTCTATTTGTATTCTAAAGAGAGTGCTTAAAAGTGTCTGGCATGTGGTTACAGGTTGTTTCCAAGAAAACGTACTTCCTGGTGATGTGTTCCTGTGGCCTGATTTATGGCAAAAGGAACAAGATGAGTAAAAGTTAGTATGCCAAAGCTACACTCTAGCAGGCAGGAATCTTGACATAAGACAGTCTAAACTGGAAGTTTTCTATTTAGAGAATTTGTGATTATCAACATAATTCTAATGCTCATGGTGACAGTAGTGAACACTGTACAGTAATTGAAACTAAGTGCTTCGGATAAATCTCAGACCCTTTAGCTTGTATAACTGTGCATCTAAAAAGCGTGAACACCAAGTCAGCAGTCTGCTGAAAAACTTGACTTTCCATCAGTCCCTTGGCAAGGGCAGGAAGTTATGGGGACTAATCAAGTTGGTCTTGTGGGTGGTTAGTGAGGCCTTACAGTTTCCCAGGTGACCTTGGTCCTGTAATGCACTGTGAAGGACTGATTTCTCCATTAGTAGTTTGTTAGTGAGAGCTGGAAAGGTGACTTGTAATACAGCTGGATTCTTCCATAACGACACTTTGAACAAGCAGATGATGTCCTTTGATTCAGTGTGACCTTGCATGTTTTGATGATTCCAGGAGGCTTTAAGAGAAACAAAGTAAATGAAACAATAAACATGCTGTTTACTTACATTTTCATATCTTGAATATTTTTCATAAATTACATGATAAATTGTAATATTAAGTATACATACCCTTTGTCCAATTCTGTTCTCATTTAAACTTATGTGTATTAAAAAGTTAGATTTATACCTGTCTGTAACAAGTGCAAGAGAATGGAGAATATAGAATCACAGAATGTTTTGGGTT
>KL259820.1:0-10008 GCA_000699545.1 Podiceps cristatus
TTTTCCCTTGTCCACTGTGGTTGTCACAAATATACCCTAAAAGAATATGTATTGTTTTCGCTTCTTGACAGCTTAGAATATCCACAATACAAAAGACATCGAAACATTCTCAAGACCTTGGAGACGTCTTCCTGAGTGCAAATATTTGCTGTTACCTCCTGTTCTCACCCTGCCTGCAGAAAGCTAGATCCTCAGCAAGTATGATGCTTTGTAGCTCTATTTGTTGTCACCAACAGAGAACACAACTAGGTTTTTTGGTTTTTTGCACACCGTCATCTGAAAAGAGAAGCCCTGGGAATTGCTTGTTTGACATCGCCAGAAAGGCAGGGAAAGCATCCATGTGAGACTTTACTGCACATAGTTTAAGCTGCCACTTAGGTCACACAGTTTAGTGTTTTAGTAGTCTTTTCCTCTGAGAAAATCTTCTATTTTGAAAACTCTGCGCTCAGAAATATGAACCAGAAGCAGATATATACAGGAATCTATCCCAATGAGCCTATGCCACTGAGTGAAATGGAGTAGGTGAGAAATATTTTCAGTTCTCTTTGACAAATTGCCACCCAATTTCTTTGATTTATCATCTGTTAATGAGAGTACTGGGCCTGATACTGTGTTATGGCAGACTGCACAGAGTGGGGGTTTACTTGTAAGTAAAGCCTGTATAATATAAATAACTGCAGTTGGGGAAAGAAAAAAAAAAAAAAAAAGGCAGGCTTTTAAATACAATAGTTCAGGTTGGTTGGTTGCTTTGTTTATTTCCCAGCTACAGCTATATTCCTAATCAATACTACTTCCAGAAGGGCTGAAATTTCTTTACTCCAGGTAAATAAGCTCCACAAAAGTTCTCACATACGTGGAGGACTATTTCCACAATGCCTAGGACAGAGGTTGGCTGCAGAAATATCTTAAAGACACTTGTGCACCTTGAGCAGTTTTGCAGCTGTTAAATGATTACTTGGTACAAACACTGATGGAAAAGACAGCACTTTCGTTCAAGTTGTCAGTGACATCTGGAATCCTTAGAGAACTAGTTAAAATAAATTTCACTGCAGATGCCTCCACATAAAAGTGGTTATTTGAAAAATGGATCATAAACATTGTACATATTATCCATTCACAGAAACTCCTATAATTATTAGCTTTTCCCTGCATGCAAACAGCCCGCTGACATAGTATCGAACACTGCTTGAGGCATGAGAATTGTCAATCAGTGCCTTTTAGAGGGATACAAGCATGGTAATCTCCATAGAGGCTTCACTTTGTGCTTTGTGGTGGGAGACAGGAAGCATGAATGAGTCAAAAATCAGCAGATGGGGGGCCCTATTATTTGGTTAAATCCTCTGTAATGTCTGATCACCAGCTGGCAAACAGAAGAGTATTGCTTCCTGAAGGTGACTTCTCAAACTAAGCTGTAACAAGCAGACAGGTGGAGGTTTTCAATACTCCAGTCTCTTTATGGAAATATGATCCAGATCCTGTGATGGTCTCAATCACTGGGTGAGGCATTCCCCTAATTGCTAGGAAAGGTCTATATGGAAGTAATTAAACATTAGATACCATCTGTTCTGATCTTAGCAGGGGTGAGTCAGCATAACTCCCATGAAATGGAGTGTTTGCCCTATGATTAGTATTACTGCACAAAAATCTTTCCTTTCTTTACCTTTCCCTGGCCACTCTTACACATGCTTTTCTACAGTTCCTTGGCCATCTCCAGCTGAAACTTATCAGGAACTGCAAGTGATTCAGGCTGTGAAAAAACTTGGTGAAAATGCACCCATCAGTGAGCCTGGCAGAGACATCTCAGGGCATGACACCTACCTGGGCAATCTACTGTGAAAGTCTGAGAGGAAACAGCCAACACATTGCTGCCTCTGCAAGAAGTTTAAAATGTTTCATTTTTGTTTCTTTCACATATTAATACTGCATTTAAAGCTGTTCAATCTTACAACATCTTTTATTGAAGAGTTAAATGAGAGACACGGAAAGATCCCTAGAAATTGTTTATTTCTCTGTATAGTTATGTCATATGAGTTTGTGTTACCTGATCATAAGTCTTTCTAAATGTAATTTATTCACAGCAAGTACTTAAAGCTTATTGTAACCATTTCTTTCTTTCATTTATGCAAGACTGTTAATACTACACCTGCATACATGCTTCCTAATAGCTTCATCTACTGTTCTGTGTGGTTTTGCATGCTAGCATTGTAAGATACCCACAAAAGATTCATTGCTGATTATATATATAATCTTTCTAAGTCAACTCTTCTGTTGTAAAGAGGTTCTATAGCAAAACATGTTTTGAACTCTTTTTTTCAGGCACTAATTTTCTGTTCAGTTTATGACAAGGTTTTTAAACTATATTGTATCAACTATTTCCTTTTCTGTGTTCTGTGTGGTTTTTTGTTTTAATTGGTTCTGCTCTCAAAAAAAAAAAAAAATCTTTCTTTTTTCCAAAGAGACACATGCATACACACTCTTAATTTTAACGAGTAATAGAACAATATAGGTCAGTTGAAGAGCTGAAACACATTTTACAGAATAATGGTTTTTTCTCTATCCTCAGCCATCTGAGGCCATTCCTTTCTGCCACACAAAAAATATAGAAGATGAAGAAACGTGAAATAAATAAAAATCCAACACAAATTATGATTTAGAGCAAGCCAAAACTCATCACTGTAAAAAAAAAAAAAAATAATTAAAAAAATAATCATTCAAGTAAGGACAAAGAAACAGGTGCTTTTAAAAAGCTCAGAAAGCAAGTTCTGGTACGACAGCTCTGACAAGCGGCAAATGCCCAGAAGGCTGAGCTCAAGGTGTAATTGCTGTGTCTTATTTCTACAAGGGAGCAAGATGTAAAACAGGGATTAGGGCTGATTTAGGCCACATGCAAGGGCATGGGGACAATGACAGTAGGGCCTATGGAAAGGAGCACAGATATATACAGTCTTGAGGTAAGCATGACTGTGGGGAAGGTTAGAAAGAAACAATAAAAATCATTACTAACAGAAATGTAATGTGACTGGGGAGAAAACAAATTGCTCTGGGTACTTGGAAATTCTGACTGCAGTGACCTAAGGGTAAACCCCTCAGTGTACTTAATGACCTGCATACTAACTGGGTCCGAGTTTGCTCTGCCTACCGGCTGTGAGATACTGCGCGTTTGTGCCCGAGTTAACTGGTAAATGCAGAAAGAGGGCTGTCAGCAAACAAGTTGCTGCTCCTTATTGTAAAGAGTTGAGAGAGACTGAAATGTAAACCTTCATTTCTCCTTATGTATGTAGTTTGATGTGTTGCTCTGTGTAATAAATGGCATTTTTGCTGCTTAATTTTGAGATTTCGCAATGTTTCACCCCCATCTTTCAGAACATTTAATTATGTCTACCAGTTAAGAAAAAGGACTATTGAGGATTATTAGATATGTTATTGTATTATCAGATATATTTTTGAATATATGAGTATGGTTTTCATTTTGTAAGCTTGATTTGTCAGATTACAGCAAACAATAGTGCCTAAGGCAACTAAGCACTGGTGTTAATGTGCAGAGCCCCTTGACAATTGTTGAGATATTTTCCTCCAAAATACTGAAAAATACATTTGTACACATGCATTTTCCCGGAAACTTCTCCTCAAGAACTTTTAAATTAATGCTTTATTCTGATCTCCAGGTGTCCATTTTTGTCATGTCCTATTGTGCACAGTAAGTATGAAGGCGTACAAATGAAAATGTAAATCCTCATCCTACGAACAGGTGTTCTGTGTGCGATACGCTAGGACTGGAGCTAGTCTACATTGAGACAAAACAGAAACCTATCAGGAGGTGGAGCAGACAAGATTATGCAGAGTGGAGTCATTTCCACCAAATCCACTGCCACATTTTTTTCATACTACATTGCTTATAGGTGTATGTCACCCAGGAAATCCCTCATCTTGAGAAGCACTGTTTCATTCCAGAAACATCCCAGCACATTAAGGAATGGAACCAAGAGAAACTTCACTGAAGATCCTTCTACATTTGTCTTTTTATTCCATTGCTTCACCATGTTGTTTTTCTAGTGATTGCTATGATATTTTATTTTACATCATGTAAAATAAAGCAGCTTCAGTCTCCCTAATCTCATCTCACGATTCAGACAAGTATTCTTTTATTCACTGAGCAGTTAAACGGGGCTTTAGTTTTCTGCAGGCAGTTCATAATGTATTGGCATTTGAATGATAAACATTCACCAGATTAGATATTCATAAAAATAGCGGATAAATATTAGTAGGTACTGGATCAAACCAGCAGTTCATAGGACCCGGGGTTCTGTTTCAGATGACTCCAGAGAACACCTTTGGAAAGAGGATAACAGATTAGGCAAGAACAGAAAGATGGGAACTCGAATTAGAGGTCATATTCAAACCATTCTGCTACTAGTTAAAAGAGGAACAATTTATAACCGGGCTTCAATAATACCCGACAGCAATGAGTTCCACAGTTTAATCATGCTCCAAGGTGTAGCAGGAAGAGGTCTCTTCCTCTTTCTTTTAATTTGCAGCTTAGTAATTTTAGGCAACCTATAGTTCTGCTGTAAATTTTGAGTAACAATTAAAAAATATAATTTTTCTTGAACTATCAGCTAGCCTATAGCATCAAAACAATGCTCAGAATTGTAAATAATGAAGGTGTTTAGCAGAGGATTTTTGTGTGCCGTCTACAATACTCCGCATTTATCCATGTCCATTCTCCTTCGCACTACCATAATATTTGCTACAAATTCACCAGACTAACTCAGAAATTGCAAGCAGAATATGGATAAACAGCAAAAATCCAAGGATAAGGCTTCTCCCTCAACTATGAAACCACCACACCTGCTGTTGATGTTACAGCCTTTTGAAAGGAACGGGCATGTTGCCACCACTCTGAAGTTTCTGTAACCAAGATGCAGCTGTGAAATGAATGGCCAAGACAAAGGCATTGAAGTGCCTCAAGGGCCACTCTGAAGTAAAAGAGAAATATAAACTGTGGATCACCAGGAAAAGAGAGAAAAAAAATATCCAGGTATGTTCATGCACAGGCACACACACTGATATTTCTCAAGGTGGATTGGTTTGATAAAAATTATGACCTTTTTTCCTCTATTTTATTTTCCAGTACTAAAAATATTGCAAGTGCCTGGGGCGTAAGTCAGAGCAAACCTCCATTATCACTCCTGAGATCTGGCACTTTGCTCATTAGGCTCCTTAGGATCTAACTGAGTGACCTTGTTTGGTGGGAAGGCACAGATGGAGTCTGTCAGTAAATCTTGTTAATGTAACAAGTATTCCTACTGTTAGATGAGGTTTGCACCTCATATAAGCGTTTCTATCCCGAGTAAACAACACCATTCCCTCCTACCAATGTCAGCCCCTTTATTTCATGCTACCAGGTATTTCAGCACTTGTTTTTACTGCGAATTACCAAAAATGAACATCTTGCTGCGAGTGTAGGATGATCTTGCCCTCAAAGACAGTCATGCACCTTGCTTCTAGAAAAAGTGATGTTTGCTTTTAAATTTGGAAGTGTTACCTGATAAACACAACAGCTTTCTTCTGCTGAGAAGCTTTTCTTGAGCTTAAAAAACATTTTTATGACAGGAATGCTGATTTTTCCTAGATTCATGCTCACCCAGTTGTACTATATGATACACATAACTAATACATAATAAATAACGGATTTATGAAATAATTTTAAGTGGTTTGAAATTTTAGGATGTAGTCCTAATTTTGTTTCTGTGAGAAAATAAAAAGTTAGTTTCAAAGTACATCCAGCTTCTAAAAGGCAATGCTAAAAGGGTGACACCACCTTAGTTCAATGGACCCCTTTGGGTAAAAGAAGAGGGATACAACACTAACTGAATTATTTAAGTAAAATTCAGTGTTGTTAAAAACCACTATGACCCTGAACACCAGGATAAATTTCACGCTGAATAAGCAGTCATATTTCCTAAGCGCTTTATATTGTTAAGGCACAGCAGCAAAACTAATAGTGGTTGAAATAGGGACCCCCATTTTTCATTTCTGTCTTCAGGTTTGTTTGCTGTTTCCCAGTCCAAGTGGGATTGTGAAGGCAGAGTTTGAAAGTATCAGTTTTGCATATTTTAAAATTATATTCTATCCTGGTTTGCAGACAGAAAAATTAAGCTTGAAATGGGAAAGTGAGATGAATCTGCATTCCCCTTTCCATAACCACTTGGCTCTAGAGACTAGTTCAGGGCTCCAACCCCTAGATTTTAGAGCCCAAATAAAAGAGAAAGAATAGCCCTGCTCACCCATGCCTGCCCCTGGACAAAGGGCTGACTCCATTTGGGTCTCTGTAACACCACCTGATGGCTTAGATTGCTGAAAAGGAGGAGAGAGAACAGAAAGAAGACACCACCCTGCTTTTATTTCTGCCTTTCCACCCCTCATCCCTCTCCTAAAAGCCAGTAAGGTTCTGCATTAGAAAGCCACCACTGTTCACAAACTTTCTAAGGGCTACGGTTTATAGTGTCTGTTTGATTTTAAGTATGTTGATTTACTTTCTCCCATGTATATTTCTGCCAAGTTCTTGTTGCTTCCAATGTGCACTTTTTTTATTAGTTAAAAATTCTTTTTCCTCCTTGCTATTTGCTACTGTAGGGATTATCAAAAGAAATTAAATTTAGGACACCAAAGATCATCACAGGCAGAGGAATAAAACCTCCCTGCAAGCTTAATTAAAACAAGATGGCCCAATAACAGATAATATGTTGTTCACTGGGCACTAATGGTAGGAACAGGCCTGCAGAAAAGGACAGACTATCATTATTAAAATCTTTAAGTTGCGTGGAAACTGATGTCCAGATCCTACTACCACAAGAGTAGTAAAGGCTTCTCAGGATTTGATGGGAAAGAAATTAGCAGAGTACGTAAACAGATAAATGGGCCAGAGGAAGCTATGCTAGGCAGAGAGATGTTGGAAACATTTGTTTTGAAGCATAGTCCTGGAAAATTGTTCTCAACATTGTTGTTATTGGTAAGGTTTGAATAACACTGGCTTATCTTGATCTTGGCTTCAGAGTTTTAGACAAGAAGTGAAATTACGACCTAGTATGATTCATGACTCCAGAGATCAGTGTCACTTTCCTCTGCCTCTGGTAAGAGGTTAAAAAGTCACATAATTGCTGTTTATACTTATCTTCCTAGGTAAAAGAAGATTATGTCTTTCTTTTCTTCCTTTTTTTTTTTTTTTTTTTCTTTACTAGGGTCTTGACCTGGTAAAGGCTGACCCATTTAAAGCTACTCTATAGCATAATAAATAAATACATCCGGTTTTGGACAATACAACTTATAGATTATTCCTTTGGTAAAACTGTCCCTCAAGATGTGCATGTAGATACTCTGGAACACTTAACAGAAAACATATTCGTTTAAGCACAAGTTCTGTAAATAAAATAGTAATAAAAAATTTTAAAGAAAGTATTTTAACTTCACCCTTCAGTCAGCTCTAATTAGGACTTTCAAAACATGGTAAGACCTTCAAAGACAAAAGTTGTTATCTGTGGCAATTTTGCATGCTGTAGTAAAATGGAAATCAATGCCGTTCTCATAAATTAGCTTTATTATTTCTAAGATTGATAGGTCAGGATTATCAAGCCCTTCCTTTCACTTGTTCTTGTTCACTCAAGCTACTTTCTTGTTTCAGTGGCTCTGTATTGCAGTGATCAGTGTGTTCCAGGTCCTGCAGTCCAGTCTTACATTGCTATTACTGTAGGTGCCTGCAGTAATGATCCAGCAAGCCTTAGCAATTCTCTCCTGTAATGGTTCGTTCTCATAGTTAATTGACACAGCCATGGCAGTAGAGCCTTAGATTGCTTCTGCATCACCGCGGACACACTTGCAGACAAAATATTCTGGTCCTAGGAAAATACCATTCCCTTCAACCGAGAGGCCCTGCAACGAAAGCCTGAGGCAGCTGGAAGAAGTGGAGCCTGAAATTCAGATTGCCCCCATTTTATCAAAGCAAAATTACCTTTTTCCCCAGGTAATTCATAAGATATTTCCATTGGTGGTTGATTTTAGCAAATTCACCCTAAACTTTCCAGATTTTTTGGTGAAGTGTTGTCTTTCATTGCATTCAAATACAGTTTGCCCTCATACAAATTCTCTATTTGTACCATTATATTATTGCATTTCTAGCTAACCTGCTAACTTTAGAAATGAAAAGATATTCAGCAATAAGTAAACTATTCTGAGACTGCAACCTTAATGCAAGGATGATATTTTTCTCTCCATGTTAAGTTTCTATGTTGAGTTACACTGGCAAATATTTTAATAATTGAGATGTTGCTTTTGCAAACACCAGAGCAAGTTCGCCATTGATTATAGTCACCTAGAATTGTCCTGGAGCAATATTTTACTTAACAAGGCTGGGTTTGCTGCTAACAGTATAATTATTATTTGCTGTTGAATTGTTGAAATAACTTTGCTTCCTTCTTTAGGTTGGGATTATGACTATTCTATTTCACAGCAGTATTTTGTGATTCAAGAAATATCCACAAGGCGCTTTCAGATCATTAAAAATAGTGCAGGGGAAATGAAAAGTGTTGACTTCATTAATTTAACAGTCATTGTTTTCCCTCTTACATGTCACTATCAACACCACTAAAGCAAGCTCTGAAAGCAAAGTCTATGAGTTGTTATTTAGGCAAGTTTCTGATTTCATTTAAATCCAGTGTAACACTTCTAAAGTGTATGGGTAGTTGAAAACTTTCCATGGAAACTATTTGTCTAAGTGGGTAAAAAATAATTTTGACAAAAATAGTCTTCCTTCTTTACAAAGAAAGATCTGATTTTCATGCAAAATTTCAACAGAAGTACTTTTCTCATTTAATAGGTAGAAAAGGATCATTCAGACATATTCTAATTTGTACTGGCCTACCAGAGAGTGGATTCAGGAGTCCTTTGTCCTGGTTGTTATCTGAAAGGATCCAAATCAAGCACTTGCACCTCCTTGTCAGTCTCTGCAGTGTGCATGTGTGTGGTTTATATACATACATAAACACATAGGATGACATATTTCAGGTTTATCAGCTCAGGAGGAGAGAGAATTATGTGCAATAATCTCAGAAAAGCATTTAGTTGATAATTAAACTCCATGAATCTCAAAGAGAGCTAATATTATTTTTCTATAGCCTCACATGATCTACAAAATAATATTACCAGGAATCTGGAGCTTAATAGTGATTGGCATCAGGTCCAATGTCCTTGGTATATGTCATGGCATGGATTATTGCTCCAATCAATACAAAGCAATTTCCAATCAAGGGAAACAATTGTACATTGGTTTGTTCTGATCCATTTTCAGATAGGATTTCTACAGCCTCCCATGGATTTGCAGCTGCTCTATTACAGTCTAATTGCATGACCCCTGTAGCACAATGCCCAAGGAGTGTTAGGGGTACACGGTGACATTCAGAACGAAGCAAATATGGTGATGCTTGCAGTTCTCATAGGAAGGGAAAATGTACCACATGAAAATAAAGATGGTGCATTAAGATACATGTGTCACATATGTTCTTGTTTACAAAAAATCTAGAATGTTTGTATGGCTCTAAAATGCCCACCCCTCCCCATTAAGTTACTGTAAGACATACAGCAATACTAATTCAAAATTGCATGTTTCTTATTTACAGAAGAAAGAATAAAACAAAGGAAAATACCCAGGTGTGGTAGCCTACATAGGAAATCCCTTGTTAGAACTACGCAAACATCTTTTAGCAATGCTAGCCTACTAGACAAGATCACAAGTCATTGGAGAGACTGGGAGGCACCTTCTATGTATTCCAGGTCTGGCTCTCAGCCTGTGCTTTTTGGCATTTAGTCTTTCCAGTAGTCATTTTTTATTGCTAGAACCTCAATTTCAGTTGATGCATCAGGGAATAAAGGTGTTATATCAATGCATAGCAACAGCTTATATCAAGACAGTTCAGAAAAGAAAGTTATTGTTTCTCTTCAAAGGAGTGGGGGGGG
>JMFS01021150.1:0-16354 GCA_000699545.1 Podiceps cristatus
GTTACCGTTTGGGGTTAAACCACGACACGTGTGTACTTCATTGTATATACTCACTAGGGTAGAGTGTTCCCTCTTCTGACTCTGGCTTTGCTGTGCCTCTACACAGTATAACTGTGAAAACAGTAAATTTTTAACATCCGGGTTGACTCTGGAGAGAGCTTGTCAAAGCAGCTGCACCTCAGGCGGGGTAACCCTCAAAGAAGAGTCCTGTGGCCTAATAAATAGAGAATCCTTCCTTGAAAAGATGGATAAAAGACCATGGTTGTTATTTAATAGGATCTATGAAAGTTTGAGCATGTGGCTTCTAAAGGTAGCTCCAGCTCTGCCTTTCCATATACTTCCATAAAATTGCCATGGCCTGAGGTGTAGCCAGATGTATTTGTGATAGATTGTGGTGTAGATGTGTTATGGGAAGAGGAGACTGTGCTATGGGAGGACAAGGTCCTTAAATTGCTTAGCCTTTTAAAACTGTAGTTGTAGTGTCTTCTGTGAAATGAACAAATTGGTTTAATTTCAGGAAATTTGTGATTCTGAAAAGATCGCTCTTTTGACAAAGTCTATTTTTACTAAAAACATTTTATACCATACATTTTTGATGTGATAGTTCTCTCTGTGTTTGCTAGCATGATCTCTGGCTGTCAATTGCACTGAGAGTTAAACTTAAAAACCTCTAATTTTTAAGTTATGGATGGAACCAGTCATCAAAGTAACTTTTGTGATTTATTTTTTTTTTTTTTTAAATGAAGGTCTTGGTAATGCTGAATACCATTTTAAAGGAGAAATAGAGGTCAGCCAGATGTGACCTCTGCTGCAGAGCTCTGTTCTTATTTGTGCGGTGTTAGATTTTCCCTGATGATCCTTATTGTGCTGGATGAGTAATACTTCTCCCAAAGAGAGGGAGAGTGAGGCAGCATGTCAGTTCATAGTAGTAGAGGGTAATTGATTTACCTAACTTAAACTTTGCTCCTGCCTGAACACAGCGTTTCTAACTTTTATATATGTGATGGCATATACGTTATGTGGGTGAAGAAAAAGTTGTTGCTCTAGCTGGGTTATATGGTAAGCAAAGCTGGTGGGTGTAATTTAGACTAAACTTCCTTTGACTGGAGTTCCAGTGTGTTTGGTAAGTCATACACAGGATTGCAATTTGTCAGAAAAAAAATCCTTTAAAAAAGGAAACTAACTCTTTGGCCAAATTACTTTCTAATTAGTTGCTTAAATCTGCTTTCTAGAATGAGTGTGGTATTGGCAGTAGCAAAGTCATAGTATTGCAGTTGTTTATGTGGGGAAAATTTTCTGCAGTACTTACTTTTTTTTCCGTTAAACTTGTTCTATTAATTCAGTTAACCAGTCCCTCTCAATGCATCTCTGCCTTTTCACTTTGTTATGTGCATGTTTTTAATGTGCCAGTTACCTATAGCAGTGATTCTTAACTGTCTACAAAGTGTACAATAGTAGATTTCCTGGGAAACTTCCCTGGAAAATTGTGGGTTTAGTATGCATTACAAAGGGATTTATGTAAATAGACATATTTAGTACAAGTGAACTCTTTATAAACCAAGAAGAGATGCTTGTATACATCTTCCATAATAACCTGTTGGATCCGTGTGTCTGATGTCTAAGTAAAACCACAAACTCCAGGAAGTTCCCTCCCTGCCATTTTCTCATATAGGCTGTTTAAGAACTTACTGTGCTAAACCTGTTACATGTTACTTGAAAAAAATTGAGAAGTTAGTCTTTTTAAAAAGGAGTAATTAGTTTTACTTCCAGTAGGTCTTTGTATATGAAACTTGAGTTTATTATTTTGGGCTTAAGGTAACCCACATCAGCTTCCTACTTGAACAGAAAAAGGGCCCATTCAGTACATATTTAGCAAACTTTTTCTCAAACGACTCTTGCATTCTCTTTTTCTGTAGCACTTTTGCAGTTGCAGGGCTTCTTGGCTTACCATGATGTTGCTGTTGTTGTGTTCGTATTGGCTCTCATGCCAGAGCTGGCTTGGCTGATGCTAAGAGTCAGTGGGCTGTGCTCAGCTGTGTAGGTTTGTCCTGACTTCAGGGACTCAGCTCAAGGTTGTTTAAACTGCAGGTAAGCAGAGGGGTCTCGGGGATTGTTTTGGGGTGCTTCTGCTGCAAACTTTCCTTCTTTGTGGGGGTACCCAGAAAGAACTATGGAAAGTTGAAGTAAGTTTTAGTGGTTTTCAGTGGGAGTTAATCTGTGTTCGTGCTAGAGCAGTTTAGCAGTTTACAATTACTGATGACTTGAGCTGGTACGGTGCTGATGGGGTAGTACAAATAAGATGAAACCATCTCCTTCATGTTAAGGAACTATACATGGGCAGGACCCTAGGAGGGACACTTTCAAGTAGTAACTTGTGTTAACATTTGTCTGAAAGATCAACTCAGACATCACAGTTCCAGTTCACACTTCACTGCATTGTGTAGCTTACAAAATGATTTAGCAGTTGCTCAAACCTGCCAGTCTGATGAAACTATCAAGATTTCATAATTTTGAAACCATGCTATTCAGTCTGAGTCTGAAGCTGCCTGTCGCCCACCACAGGAATCACTGGGCCCTTCTTTCTTAGACACTTCTTGGTCATGTAGAGATCTCATTTTGTGGAGGTGTCCTTTGGGTGAAATGGCTGGAGCAGGCAATGGCTGGCACCACCAGATTGCACCCAGACTATGAGGTTTAATTCTGTGGCATATGTTTGGATTGTGTCCGTGTGCTGAAGCTCCTGTGGGCCAAAACCCAGCTGTGCTAAAATAGGCTGGTTAGTCTATCAAGTGTTTAAGTCATGCTCATGTTTTCCTATGAATGTTAAAATCACAGGAGTTTGCTTTTTGTGTAATTGTAACTATATTTTTGAGTCTCTAGCAAGTTGGTTCTTATGTTTCGAATCTTCATGCTAAAATACTAAACTGAGGAAGTGTGTTGTTTGTAAAGTTGTAAAAACTAGTCCCTGAAACACACTTGGGAAGTCATATTGCTTTCTCTTTCCTCTTCTCTCCCTGCAAAAAAAAAAAAAAAAAAAAAAAAACAAACAAAAAAAACAAACAAACAAAAAAAAAAAACAAAAAAAACCCCACCAAAACCCCCAAATAAAAAACAAACAAAAAAACCCAAAAACAACCCACACAGCTTCTCCTTTATTTTCCTGCTAAGCTTTGGAGGCAGTATTTGGCACTGTATGGCTGTTACTAAAATGTTGGATTTAGGAAAGCATCTCAGTCTGGGATTTGTTTGGTTGTGCCCTATACGTGAGCCAGGACAAGTCTGGACATTCACCATTCTGTCACGTTTCTGGGAACTGTATCCTTTTCTGGAGCAGTAAATCATATGCGTATACTCTATTTTTTTTAGACTTTTAGGAATGTCTAAATTATCTTCTGAAGTCTTTCCAGACCACCCTGTGTTACAGGCATAACTCAGTATTTGTAAATGTTTGTTTGTAAAAGCAGCTGTGCTTTTGAAAAGGACCCTGCCAACATGTTTCTTCTAGTGGGGAACAAATCTTGGAATAGATTAAAGTTTGAAAAATAAATAGGTTGCTTAAACTAATTTTTCAGAACTAGGTGGTCTTGTTGTTCCTTTGAGTATTTTTTTTTATTTTTTTAAAGTGAAAGTTGCAGTGTGTCCCATTGTCATGAATGCATTGATATGAAAAACCTTTCTTTACAGTAGGGCTTACAAAATGTTGCCAACTTAAGTGATTCAAGCTATTAAGGAAGTTTAAAAATATGTTACTGGATTGGAAACTTGGATATTTTAAAAGGCCTTAAGTACACTCAGAGCATTTTACATTTTTTTCTACTTGACATTGTTTGAGATTGTGAGCTCTGATACGAACAACTGCCTTGAGAATTAACTTCAATAGTACCTTTTAGATCCTGTATTTGATTCTCTCATTTTAATACGTCCATTGTGTCTCATTCAGTACCAAAAGGGATAAAACAGGCACTAATCACATGACTCCCTTTGTGTGAACTGATACATATTTTGAATAATTAGAAAACTATAAAGGTGAGGTAAGTCTACGAGATATGCTCATTACATATGCAATTTAGTGCTTTCCAAAGGTGAGACAATAGGGGTGGAAGTGGAGTAGGGCAAGGAAGGAGAGAGGTGATGGTAGGAAAGTGCATGGAGTCGTCTCTTTTTATTTGCTTTCCCATGGATTTTATGAGAAGTTGCAGTTTATCATTGCTGCAATAAAACTGCTGTTAGGTTTGGGTTTGTTCTTGATTTTGTTTTCTATGAAATTATTGGCAAAAGTTAGATTTTACATGAAGAGGAAGAAGCAGGAAATGGCAGTGAATGAGGTCAAGCTGTTTATAACAGTGTGTGCTTTATTTAGAGACTATGGTATATATAATGTGGGAGTCTGGAAACCCATGTTCAAACTGTGACACCAGCAGAGCATTCTGATCTGGTGCTGTGGCCACCTTGATTTCTGACATGTTTTTTCCAGAATGCAGGGGGTAAGGTGTATGTTTTGATTTGTGGTTTGGTGTGGGGTTTTTGGTGGTTGTTTGGTTTTTGTTTATTCTTTGGGTTTTTATTGCTGCTGTTGTTTTGTTTGTTTCAACCATTCAGGGGAAGAATCTTTAAGCTACAATCCCTCCTGTCTATTTTCTTTCATTTATGTATAATGCTAACAGTTGGTAATTAAATCATCATTTAATATTAATATATTTTTTCCCAAATATTTTCAGAGTCTTTTTAGACAGATTCATCAAGTGAAAGCAATTAAATGAAGCAATAGTTTTGTTTGAGAGGAGTATAGGCTTTCTGGAGTTAACACACTGCAAGAGAGTCTTTATATGGTACCCAGAATATCTTTTATCCTGAAGCTTAGACATTCACTGAGTAAAGTATGCTGAGCACCATTCTGGCCTTGTATCTTCTGTTAGTGGTAGCCTTCATGCACTTTTTTCCAGTAGTTTTACTAATGGGAGTTGTTTCAGTAGTTTTACTAGCAGGACATTACTGAATGTTAAGGAGGAAGTGCTCGTGGCAGTACTCCTTGGGTGGTAAAAGGACAGATGTTAGTACAGTGAGGTAGTGCCTGACCATTCAGATATTCCAAAAGAGTATTGCTAGTTTTGATTATCACTAGAAAGGGTTAGAAAAAAATATTTCTGATGAGCTCCAGTATGGAAAGAGGGTGTTGATGCTGCAAGATGCAAGTTCATAGCACATACTGTTTTGTTTTTTATAAATGTCACACTACCTTCTGCTATTTGACGGCACGAGTCAGCAGGAGCCCAAGCACTGGCAGGAAAATTATGCTTCTGCTGTAAAGTAGGCAATAAAAATGCCTACAGTCATCCAGTTGGGAAGAACTAACTCCTGTCACTTTACTCACTGGGCTGTTTCTGAAGGCTTAAAATTTTGGTCTGTAGTAATCACACAGTATTTCAGTGGGTAGAACTGAATCACAGTGTTTACACACACAGAGCCCACGCTCTTAAAGTGTATACACTTGACACACATGTGCTTTAAATATGTGTCCCCATTTAGCTCTTTGAAAGATGTATGCAAAATGTCATTATGCCGTGGTTGTGTCATTTTAGCAAAGATGCAGACAAATGATGAAAATGCACAGGGTGTCTCTAATAACTGGGTGAAAATAAGGTTATGGTGGGTTTTTTTCTTGAGCTTTGCTTTTGTCGCTTTCGTTATTAGATAGCAAATAGGCAATGAGATATGGGCTTCAGTGAGTAGAAAACTTTATGACAAATAAGCAAATGGAGCCCATGGTTCAAGCGGATCAATGTTTATCTGTTGGTGGCCAGCTTGGTGGCAGCTGGGTTCATGCTGTTTTCTCTCTTGTCATATCAGAAACTAATTTGGTCATGAAAGATAAGGGCGCTCAGCCAGTTTCCTGCTGTGCTCATTTATGATGAGTTGACATTTCTCCACTTTGTCTGTTTTCTCCATTTCTTGGATTGGTTTGATTTGCTCAGCCTTTGCTAAAGTCCAAAGAGGTTCATTGTCTGTAGAAATGAAGAATTCTAGTTTTCTTTGTCAGGCCTAATCTCTTTCCTTGACACAATAATTTCTTTCCTTGGTGTAGTTCACTAGCAAAAAAAGTTTTTTCCTTTTTTACTGGAGCTAAAGCCCAAGGAATAACCTAAAAGACTCTTTTCCTTTGTTGTCTCTGCTAATGTTGCTTGACAATAATTGTGTGTAATGGAAATGTTAACTTCCCTAGTGAGAGGGCTTTCAGAAGTGGGAACAAGAGCAAGAAAAATGCTGATGGGTCTCCGCAAGTAGCCGTAATTGTAGTTAATGTGTATTGTCTTGCAGTTTCTACAGGTGTCCATAGTTTGTCACAGGCATTCATGCCATTTCTTGTGAACATTGCAATCAAGGTTTTTAAGTCTAATGTATGAAGCCATTGTGCACTCTTCTCTTTTTCTTCTCCCGTGTATATGTGGATTATATAACGTGTATCTAGGAAGGACCCCGTATAAGTAATCTAAATCCCAGAGGCCACTCTTAAATCTAATCCATTTCCACAAAAAACAAGTATTTGGCTTGTGTTTTCAAAGTAACTTGATGTATGTTTGCTCTTGTCCTCAGGGACAGGAGGCAGCCTGTGTTTCAGGATGTGGTATTGTGCATATTTATCGCCCCTTGAAATTGAATCTGTATCTTCCTTTTTATACCAGATTTGAAAGAAATGGGATTTTTGAATGGAGATGAGCAGGCTATGAATTTACTGTGCTGAAGTGAAACTAAGGCTCATGAGGATGTGAAGAGCACATAAAAATGGCATGTTTAGGAATGCATTTGCTTGTGCAAGTCAGCATAAGAAAAACATTGTGTAAAGGTGCAAATAAATGAGACAAAGCATGCATACATCTTTATGTTTTTTAGCTGTGTTGCAATCATCTGTTTGCTTTCTTGGCAGTGTTTCTGACGGCTTCTGTGACTTCAGGAGGCTGCAGCAGTTCCTGCTTCCTGTTTTACGTGTAAATGCTTACATGCAGTGACCATGGCCAATCCACAGTATTGGATTTGGTACTTGAGGAAATCCATAGTGTTATATTTAGTACCTCACAAAATCAGTGCACAAGTTAGATACAGTTGCAGTTAGATAAAATTGTTGCTTAGATTCTTGAAAGAGATTGAACCCAAGCTTTTTCTTATAGCTGCTGCAGAAACAGAATAAAATTGATGGAAGCTCTCTTAGCGGGGGGAAAGAAACACATTTAAAATTAAACCTGGTTTATTTGTCAATGCTTATGTTCTGTGTCCAACTTACTGAGGGTTAAACTGCTCTAGAAGACTGAGGTGAGCTCTTCTGAATTTGGGCAAGGGATACAGCGCTTTTTTTTGTGTGTGTGTGTCAGTGATTTAACCTTCCAGTGTCATTGATGCTCAAAAACAGTTTTCACATTTGATGGCTGTTTGGTAGCCAAGTGAAAATTGCTGGAGGTTCTGGAGATGTGTCATTTTGTTTAAAGCTGTTAACAGGAAACTGAGCAGGAAAAAAATTAGAGTTCTGTAGCCAGAATCTCTATGAAGAAGCAAAACCAGGATGGATATAAAACCAACTCTCGACTTGTTATTTTGAGCTTGTTGTTCATTAAAACTGACTTCCTGTAATTGTTCCCGAAACTGATGCATGGTGCGTTTTTTTAAGAAATAAAAATTCTGGAGACTTTGGCATCTATGGAAGAGCAGCTTTATTGATTTCAGACAGTAGGAAACAAACCATGTGAATTAACACTTAAAAGGGAATTGTCACTGGGCATTTAATGCTTTACTGTTTAATGTTTTTCTTCCCTGTGTGATAAACAGAACTTATGAACAATCATCTCCAGAAGCTTTACATCTGCCTCTATCATTTGGTACTCATCAGAGAGGTTAAAGCTGGTGTAATCTTTGGCCTTTCTGTAGAGGTTTTGGTGGTTTAGGCACTGTTTCTGACCCCCATAATGTAGCATAACATATTCAATGTTGTGGTAAAGTTGGCAGAATTTCAGATCTCTCAAACCATATGAAATGTGGCTTCGAAGACAGCTGTTTATAAATGCCAAGGAACTTGCCAAGAATCTGCAACATGGAGAGGTCTGCTCAGTACCTCAGTACCGAGATTGTCTTGAGAATGGGCCTGGGAGCTCTTACAAATGTGCGAAGAACATGCTGTCACCTTGATGTCTGGGGTGTTTCATTTCAGCTGTGCCTACCTGAATGTTCAGGGCAGTCAAGTAATCATGGGAAATTAAGTCATCAGACTAGTGATCTTGAAACTTTTTTGCTGTAACATTTTAGAATACGTAAAGGGACGCACGTTTGCAGTAAAATTACAAGAATCACAGTCACACCGAAATGAGAGGGAACAGACTCACATTGGGCCCTTTTCACATACAGGGGAGTTTACTCCTTGATAGGGGTTGGCCAGCTTCCCTTGCTTTAGCAGACCTGACCTCATGTAGCACTGCATTTAACAATTGTTAGCCAAATGCATAACATAGGAAGAGTAACAGATTGGAGGAAGAGAATGTTAGGTTAGGTTAGAGAGTAATAAATCTGCGTGAAAGACTTACTGCTTCTGGTGCTATGTTTCTTGCAGTTTTGGAACCCTTGTTGCGATTGGAGTTACTGTTTGTGCGGTGATTGTAATTACTGTTATTCTCTGCCTCACCTGCTCGTGTTGCTGTTTGTATAAAGCATGTCACAGACCAAGGCGTAAGTACCTGTATACTTATTTTCTTTTTCACATTTTTGAACAAGACTTTCTTCCTCCACTGTGCCCCCCCTTCCTCCCCTCGGAAAATTGTGTTCCTGTAAAGGGTGAAAATACTCTTGCCTTACCTCTCTGCTACAAAAGTTGCAATACCTAAACATTAAAAATAAGCATTTAAGCTGCTTCAGAATGTGAAATTGAAGAGAGATGTTTTAAAATATTTTCTAATCATTTAGAAGTTTTCTTTGCCCACCTCCCCAGTGTGTGGATTTAGTTGTTCTTTTGGTGGGCTTATGTGGGTTTTTTTGTTTTGGTTTGGTTTAGGTAAGCAGGGGATAGAATGAAATTGAAATTTTTTCCAAGTCTCTTAAAAATATATCTGGAAAAATACATCAAAGATCCAAGGACTGCAACAGTGCAATCCTGAACAAAGTCTGTAATTGTAGCATAAAGAGGAAAGAGAGCTTGAAAACAAATTATTGCTGTTTATTAGAAAGTGTTAATACTTCCTTATTCCAATAAGAGATACGAAGCAATGATCCAATGTCTGCTCCTACAGAAATCGATGACTTAATGTGTATTTGCCTTTCTGACTGTTATTTAGAGAAAGACATACTAATGCATGGAAGTATTAGTGTGTAGACAACATACAAAAGGAAACTCATCTGCGCAGTCATGGTAGGACGCTCCTTACGTAATAAAGGAGATCTTTATCACCTTAATCCTTAAAAGCAGATAACATTTAAAAATTAGCAGTTTTTCCAGTCTCATACCAAATGATAGATAACTTGGATGCAGGGTTGAGTTCCTGGTCTTTGAAGAGTCCAAGAAAAAAATTCTTTGCTCTTTGTGATTGAGATATGAGGAGGTAAGTTGGCTGCTATCCCAGTATGTGAAGGCTCTCGTTACCACTGAGATCAATAGAAGGATATCTGGAGGCATATGTTTCTAAATCTTTTGTGGAAATGAAATTACTCAGATATTTGAAGTGAGAAATTGATCTTAAGAGAGAATATTTTTTTTCATTACTGTTTTTGGCTATCCCATGTCCTAGAACCACCAGCACCAACCATGTTCCTTTTGCTTGTTTGTAGCTGTTGTGACCACCACTACTTCCACTACAGTGGTTCATGCTCCCTATCCCCAGCAACAGGGAGCGCCACCCACCTACCCTGTAGCCCCGTATCAAGGATATCAGCCTGTGGCTGTCCAGCCACAGCCGGGAATGCCAGTAGCACCGTACCCTGCACAGTATCCTCCCCCTTACCCCATGCAGCCATCAGGACCCCCAGCTTATCATGAAACAGTGGCAGGTAAGGCAACACTGAGTTTCTTCATCTCTTAAATAGCTAAAGCGACAGTTGTGTTAGAGCCATCTTGTATTACTTACATTTCTTATTTTCTATGACTATATTAATGTAAATGTAAACAGTTTATATAAAACAGAAGTTATAGTGAATGCTATAATTCATCTTTGCTGAAATTTCCCCATCACCATTTCTACGTAAAGTATTGCAAGGAGAGGTGTAGCTGGAGCTGTATTGGCAAAGTTTGGTGGTATCTGGGACTGTCAGTATATCCAGTAGAATGTCTTACTAGTTCAGTTGAAATTTCATATTAAAATCGAAGTCCAATTAATTTATCTATAAGCAGTTGGGTATTTCTACATACCCTTTCTAATCTAATATTTGCTAGATGTTCTAATCTGTAAACAGATGGCATTTTCTAGTAGTTCGCCATTATGTTTATAGAATAACAGCTCTGATCAACTTCAGACAAGTTTGCCAATCACTAGCAGTTAGAATTATTGGATTTTTTTTTTTTTTCCCCTTCTGCTTTCCTTTTCTCACAGCATTGTTTTAATGCACCTTTATTGTTACTATAACTAATTCCTATTTCTGCTGGGAATAGCTGTTCTCCGAACAATTGGCTTCTGCTGTTCAGGGAGGCCAAAACTAGGCTGTTACCTGTCCTAGGATCTTCAAACCCTCTTACAAACCACATTGTTCATCCTTCTAAGTAACAAGCAAAGTATAGTCCTAAATAGTAGATAATGTCCTTAGAAGATAACTCTTTCATGACAACTCAAATATAAAATGTCTCTTCATGGTCCTAAGTTTTTGTAAACCAGTTAGAAATTGCACATTAACAATTTGCAAATCATGCATGTGAAAAACACTGACTTGGCAGGCCTGTGGACTTTATTTTTCTGTTGTAAACTCTGAAGAAGCTGTGGGTTTTATGGGATTACCCCAAACTGCTTTGGTTTCATCTTTATTGTGTGAGGGAGCCAATAAACTAGTCATTTTGCTTCTCCTGCTCTCTGGTTTCTCAAACTGTTGCTAGGTTGTTGGTTCTTAAATTTTTCTACCCTCCCCCCCCCCGAACATCTTGAAGCACTTTCCATGTTGCCAGCTGAGAATGCCTCAAAATGAGACCTCTCCCCTTTATTTTTCTTGTCTATTAATTTTAATTTTATGAGTTAACACAAACTGTTCTCAAGTCCAATTAAGATGATAGATAAGTTGAACCCCTTAATCATATGCTCAAAACAGAAGTTGCCATTATAGATATAGAATTCAGAATGTAAATTTTACAAATCTATTTTTTCTTGTGTTTTGATTTTGCAGCTGGTGCTGGAGCACCTTACCCAATCAGCCAGCCCCCTTACAACCCTGCTTATATGGATCCTCAGAAGCCCACCTATTGAAAAGATCATCTACTATGCTTCTGCATACAAAACTTTTTAAAGTATAATTTGTGCTGTTTACACTGTGCAACTGTAGTATATTTTTCTGGAAGACAGCAATCTTTTGTCTAAGTAAAGTGAAAGTTAATTCATTATCTTTTTTTTAAAAAATGCTTCGAATACAAGGAAGGGGTATTTTTCTTGCAGAAGTTGTTGATTTATACCTCAAGCAAATACAAAAAGAGATTTTATTCTATATGCAATGAGAAAAGCCTGAAGAATGAGTACTTAAGAAATAAGAACCACAATAACATTTACTGTGCAATAATTTTAAAAGGAATGGTGTAGTATGAGCATTATCAAACACCCAAAGCTGTAGCAATCTTTTGCACAGTATTAAAACATAAAAACTTAATCTCTCGGAAACTACCTGATACATGTTATGTATGTTCTGCCTGTTTTGAAGCTACTATCATTAGCTAAGCTACAACGTAATACATTTCGTTTATCATTCAAAAGGGAATTTTCTTTTTTTGACGCACATTTGCCTTCAGTAAGGGGTAGCAAACCACGTTTAATTGTCTATGGACTAGTTACATTTTTCTGTGCTAAATAGCATAAGTTGATAACTTGTTTTCTTTCCCAGTTTTAAGGCTTAAAAACTGCCTTCATTGGGTGTTTTGTCAGGCCATTTTAATTTATAACTAGAAATTAACAATAAAACCAAACTCTCTGCCACTTAGTAGAACAAATAGATGAAAAGCTAAAAACCTGAGAATTCTTCATAAAAAACATTGGACAAGTATTTTGTCCAAGTGTTACTGGGCAAGTTTACTTCTGTCATGGGTGTTGTTGATGAGTTTGAAAGAAAAAATAGCACCTTAGTTGTATGTTAAGCAGAAGTAATCAGCCAGTGTTCAGTCCTGCCTCATCCTAGGGAAGGAATTTATTTTACAGGAGAAATGGGATGTCAGAAATAGATTGAGGTTTTTAAATGCTTTGGGTTTGTCACTGTCTGTCTCTAGTGGGAACTGTAGATGGCAGGAACCTAGGGAAGATGGATCTTTATAAACTCAGTCTGCATTTGAATAATAGTATGGGGGGGTCAAGAAATCCAAGCCCAACATGCAGTAGAGATTAAACCTCCCTTTTGTCTTCAGTGTTCCCAATAAGATGAGCAGAGAACGAGAAGTCAGGGGAAGGAAGAGTGGTAGGATTTGGTCACAGCGAGGTAATATATTTTTAAGAAGGTGATGATTGTGGCCATGAAATGTCTTGAGACATCCTCATGACTATTCCCAGTGTTTGTAAGGTTTTTAGCTCTATACACCTTGTATTGATCAAACAAATCATGATTTTTAGTGTCCTCTAGAGCCATGTCTTTTCTAACATTGAAATACAATTTGCTATTCCTCACAAGAGCTATCTAGCCTGTAACATGTATCACTATGACATAAATAGTGAAATAATTTTAATGTATCTCGTACACTGTTTTTATTTTTTTTTTTTTTTTGGAGAGGCCATTAAGCCATTTGTCCCACAATTCTACATTTGGGATATATTACTCTTTAAAAAACATTGATGGTAGCATTGTTCTACCTGATATGATGGACGGAAACTGCTGCCGTCAAAGGCAGTTATTATTTCTCTTCCTGATTTGAGTCTGTTTCTGTGTCATTCCAATTCTTTTTTTTCTAGGAAGTTTTCAGGGCATTTCAGAAGAAACTTGAAGAAAGTTTTTAGCATTAGCATTGACAACAACCTATGCCCCTTTGTTACACCTCTCTGAGTGCTGAAGTAAATAGTATGAAATGATGCCAAGAGGCACTCACAGAGCATGCACACTCTGTATCTGTGTGTTCCTCTTTCCTGCCTTGGGAGTCGAGAAATTGGGTAATGCTTCATTACACTGTTAGGAGTTATGCGAGAACAATCAAAAATGAACAGTGTCCCTGTACAAAGTGAAGTGTTTCCCTAGAAATCTGGAATTTTTGTGTGTGGGAGGGCACTGAATAACTGCAGAAATAATTCCTTTGCTATAGATCCTACCCCTGTGTGTTTATTCATATAGGAGGGCAGAGACTATTCCAGCATGTTTGTTAGCCAGCTGCCTGGATGGAGTCTGGCCAGAGAGATGCAGCCAGCGAGCACAGCCGCCATGCAGCGCTCAGAGCACAGGTACCATGGTCTGGTGTTGGGCTTCCAGAGGTTGTTACTCTGCACCCATCTTCCTTTCCTCCATCTGATGTGACAAAGTGTACCGTTCATGGCAGTGTTAGTAGAGTTATATTTGGCTATGAAAGGAAAATCTACAATTTCATGAGAAGTTGGCTCAATCATCTGCCATCGTGCCTAAGGAAAAGATAGTAGCGACAAAGTAAAGTGGCAACAATAACAGGGGTCCCCAAATCTGAGGTTTTGGTGTGGATGTTGTACAGACCAAATAAATTGACCTGAACCCCACTGTATGTAGAGCGGTGGGAAGAGATGAGGTCTGGAGCTAAGGTGCTTGAAAATTTACATGTTTCTTTCAGTGAATATATGCTAATGATAGCGATATACAAGTGAAGAGATGAATCATTAATATATAAAGAACTACTTTAGTAGGAGTGTTACTACTTCAGTTACAAAACTCATTGAAAGAAAATAGTCCACTTTCCTCACTTCATAAATGGAGCACTTAATCACAGCTTTTCTTATTGTTACTGTATTAATGATCATTAACAATAAAGCATAGGACCAAATTTTATTTAGCTGTTGCCATGTAACCTGTTGAAACTTGTTTTCATATAGTTAAGAGAATGGGATGGTTATAGAAAAGATGGAGAAGTTGGATCTGTAAACTTAGTTTAAGCACTGCTGATGTGTCAGTCCAAGTATCTATTGCCTTCAGCTCAAACTAGTTGTTCACAGTGCCGGGGGGGGCAGGGGGGAATGGAATTAAAATTTTAAATGTTGAAAGTGTTTATGTTGTGGTTTCTGGGGGTTTTTTTTGTTTTGTTTTTTTATTTTAATTCTGTAAGTGCCTTTGTTTCAGAAATGTTTTGTGAAATTAAATACAGTAGAATATTGTTGTATTGAATTTACTAGATAATCATCATTGATTTTATTATATACTGTAACATAGCTTTGTATGTTGTTTGTAGTTTAAATGTTAAGTACTCAAAGAAATGGCATAAACTTTATGCACCTTTGTAATAAACGCAGTGTTTGAAGTATATTTTATTAATTTTGTTAGCCTCAATTTGCGCATTATTTAGGAGTGTATCTGCAAAGCTACATTTTACTTCATTGTGTCTGACAACTACTGTTACCAAGTGTACTTTAAGTCACCTTGTATCATGAATACCACTTTTGATATCGAGGACTGAAGCCTAATCAAAATTACAGGCCACAAAATAAAGCAAGGACAATCTAAGCTCCTGGATGATATTTTGACAGTATGCTTCAAAGCTAATCTAAAAGGACTGCTTCTAAGGCCTTGTCTAGCCTAAGGAATAAATTAAATGCATGAAGTCTGAATGCATTAACTAACAAATTCAGAGACATTTGAAAAATCTGGTGTAGACAAAACAATAGACTTCAAAGATTCTATAATTGAGTTTAATATCTTCTCAACACTTATTTTGACTTGTGTGTTGAATATCATTCCTTGTTTATCAACTTGACCAATTCAGTCTGTGGTAAGTGATGCTTCCTACTCTGTGTGAAGATGTTTCTGCTGATGCTTTTGTGCACTTTCAATACTTTTGGAAAAAAAAAAATGCTTTTGAGAGGTTGTATTCATGTCCCTGACTCATTAGTCCTTCACTTGAAAATATTTTCTTTGAGCAGGTCAAGAATGCTTTTTATAGGACACCAGATAGTACTGAATTGGTTGAGGGTGTTCAGTATAAAATCATTATTACCTCGAATTGCCTGTTACATTTCCAATGTAGGATTTAAAAGAAGGGGGGGAAGGGGGAATGACCAAAAAAAAAAACCTAAAAAAATCCTCAAACTCACATTTTCTCAACAGACTTTCTATTGGTTAACTGGTGACAGCAGACAAAAAGTATGCTCCTAAAAACCTAAATCTGGAAAACAAACGGGTCTAGAAATTACCCCAGAAAACTGTAGAGTTATTTCTGATGGTTTTGTTGCCACTACTTTTTAGTTCATCTGTTTTTCTTCCCCAGTGATTCTTTAGCAGGAGCATCTGTGCAGTACAGATGCATTTGAGAAGTGACATGCAGAGAAGTCTCTTTCTGTTCAGAGAAAAGCTGTGTGCCTTCTCTTCTCTTTGCTCAAGGGTCTGAGGAACAGGAGCTAGTGTTTTGTTTAAAACCTTCAAATTTCCTTTAATGAGTACCTAGGGTTTCAAATGTACCTTTACCCTCTAAAATGGCAGCAAAATTAGATGAGGAATACTACTTATTACATTTTCATAACATTTAATCAGCAGTTTTTTATGGTGGTGTGAATTTTTCCAGAACAAAACTTGGCGTGCATCTTAAAACCCGTGTCAGGGCTGCATGGAGGAGCTGGACACAAAGGAGGGAAAAACTAGCAATTACTGTCAAACAAACAGTTCTCCGTTTTTTTTAAGTATGGAAATTTAGTGTCACATCTAGGCATGTTATAGTAACTTGCCAGGTTTACTTTAGCCAGTGTTTTGGGGGCTGGGTTTTTTTTTTTCCCTTCTGGTCACTATTTGACCTCATCTACTTGTAAGTATAGCCTGCATCACAGGACTGTAGTGACATTTACTGCTTTTAAGTAAGCCATATAGGAGGGGGAGAAAAGTACCTGAGTTAAACCTGTTACAGGTGAGATAAAGCTGAAGAAATTAAGTTATTTTATCCTTTCAAGAGCTCAGGCGTCTGTATTGATGGGAATAGTCTCCTCTGCCACATCTTTTTATGGCAGTCTCCACTAAGTGTGAGTTAGCCACTGTTGGAGAATGGCTGAGTGAGCGCAGC
>JMFS01021152.1:0-10014 GCA_000699545.1 Podiceps cristatus
TTGGTTTTTTTTTGTTTTTTTTTTTTTTCCCCCTGGGGGCTACTACCAGCTATTCACACATTTTAGCTTATAAAGAAAGCCTGTTTCTCCACAGTCAGTCTGCATTCTTGTTTCCCAAAGATTTAAAACAGAGCAGTGCCAGAAACATTAGAAGGCTTCTTTCTGTGAAACTGCACTCTTCTTTTAACAAAACAGACTTCTGAACAGATTAGGAGTACATTTACTGGAGATATAAAAGCCAAGAATACCTAGTCTGAAAGTGTCTTCACCACATTGCTGTTATGGTCACTTGTACCAATAGAAAACACTCAGTTTTAGCAGCACTTTTTAACCTATTTAACACAGACATAAACAGCCCTACAAGGTGTGGGGAATCTCTTAGGATTATGCTGTCTGCAGTTCATGTTGGCAGGGTTCCCAGCAGAGTTTTTATATCTGAAGGTTATCACTGATAGCTTTGATCATATATACGATATCTCATTCCAAAGTGAGGGACAAAACCAAATTTGTATATAACTTCTAATGGTAAAGTTCTCCCTGCTATCAAAGGGAGAAAATCCTTTTTTTTTTTTTTCCCAATGATTTTCTTCTTTGTAAAGCCAATGATGGTGCACTGTTACTTAGGTCTGAAAGTGAGTTTTCTAGTCTGTCGCACATGAAACCTCTTGAGGCATTGAACATGTGCTTTTGCCAGTAGGTATTAACACGCTTTGCTTCCCACTCTTGGGCAACTATTTCCATTAGATCCTACTACTTCAGGCAAGAGAAAGTTAGAGAGAGACTGAGGGAGAGCAAATTCCTCTTGAATAAGACAGCTTGTTTACAAATCTTCCACAGCCTGAACTATGCCAACAGGAGGTCTCTAAATTAGCTATTGGAAAAGCATTTCATGATGGTTTGTGTGGTGGAATGGAACTGATAATAGAAGTTGCTTGTCTGTACCCTGTGAGCTGATTAGCTCAGGAAGAGTACACACAGTGTTACAATTAGCATTCAAAGCCTATTCATCTGTACACTGGCACAGAGAACAGTCTCTGTGGGAGGCTTAACTGGGAGAATTATTCCTTCTTCTATGCTCTTTATAGTTAGTTGGGCTTTAAAGTGTCCGAAGCCTTTAAAAAAGACTTGATCTTCAGGAAATTACTGAAGATGCTAGAAGCTGAAATACTTGGCAACTCGCAGGACTGAAAGCAGCTACTGTACTGCTCTCTATCAAGCCTGGCATTTTGCAGTGCGAGAAAATTGTTTATCAGTAACGAATCTAAAATAATGTCACTAGTCAGGATTCAGTAGCCAAGACAATAAAATGTGTTAAATGTGACAATTCTTCCTGCAATGTTGCAGTTGCTAATATAGATGTAAAAACCCCCAAGAAATGGAACAAATTAGTGGTCCTGCAGTAACATTAATGTGCCCATTTTTGCATACATAATAACAGGCATCTTTAGCCTGGCATCTAAACAAGAAATTAAAATTTAAATGTATGAGGCTGAAACACTATGGAGCACCACAACTATGTGACTTCCTAATGTGGGCTGTTGCATAACAGCACTCTTGCATGCAGTTTTTTCTGTACAAACCCAAAGCCTGAACTTCCTTCTGACCATACTGTAACTGTCATTACTAGGGAAGGTTTACAGAAACCCAAAGGATACTTACACTCTTCTTTCCCCAACCAGATGCTACAGTGGGACCCCCGAGAGTCCTCTATCCCTGAGTAACATGCGCAAAATAAAGTACCTTCAGACATAACCTGCAGGCAGGCTTGGGGGATCGCTAGTCCCACATGCAATGTTGCATTTTGATTTGTGCATCCAAGAAGCCAATATTTTCAAGGACAGCATCTCCATGTGAGAACAGCTATGAGCCACATCAGTACTCGGCAAGCTTCCCCTCAACAAAGGCAAGACAAAAGCCTTAATGCTCTGGGGTGAAGTTGACCTAAAAACTTTCATAAACTCCTCAAGTTAATATGGATTTTGTTTGTCTTTTGATTTTTCAAAGGGTCTCGCTACATGTCTATTTTGATAACGCTCTGTTTCTTTGCTCTGCAGCTACTACGTTACTGTCACATTGCAGGAGCCCAAGTGTAGTAAACACCTGTCCCAAGGGTTGAGAATCCATTCAGGCCATGCCTGACACCAGACAGATGTGGGAGCTAGAAATATTGCTTGGTCAGCCAGCTTGTCTTTCCACTCTGCAAGATTGTGCTCTGCCTGCGTTTCTTCCCACTAATGCTTCACCTAATATATCTTTTGAATGTTACCACGATGAGACCCTCTTTAATAGACTCTTTCAGACTCCAACTGGTTTTAGCATTCAGAAATACGATGAGTTTAGTCTCAACTCTTTTTTTGTTAGCTTGCTTCTTTGTCTCAGCGTCTGCTGAGATTGAGAAATTCCCTTCCTTCATTTATATTTATATTTTGAAGGTATTTATAGATTGAAGCTATGCCCCTTGAGTTTTCTTTTTGCTAGGTTATATTTATAAACCTTTGATAATCATCTCTCGTATTTTGTGCTTGTCTTCCAATACTTAAACGCAGTTTGTTAGCCATTGCATTGCTGCCCTTCCACCCTCCCCTCCCATGATTTTGCTCTGCGTTCTCTCAAAAGTGGTGATACTAGGACTCATTTTACTGTAACCTTGTTAACTGAAGATATGATGCAGCCCCAGTCGATAGATATAATACAGAATCTACCAACACCCTAGCCCTGAGAAACATTCTTAAACAATGGCTATTTTCTTACCTTTTAGAAGCTTGCTGCTGTTCCTCCTGCTGCTTGGGGCAGGGAGTGTCTCTAGCTGTCTGTACAGTGCTCAGCATGGTGGATTTCCAGTTGCCTCTGGATTGCTTTGCTGGTTCTGTAATGTGAGATAATTAGAAAGGCAGCAATGACTGAAAAGTGAAGAATCAAGTGTAAAGCCAGAATCTCACCAGCTCTGCTTTTGTAAGGAACTTAATTTTCACACTGAACATTCCCAAACTGCTGTAACTGTAAGAGAGTCAGAATTGAAGGCGATAATGATATGGACTGGTGCAGATTTCCCTGAACCATATGTGAGATCAGCAATCTAGGCTCATAAATTCAGTTCAGTAGCTGTGAAAGTGCCTTGAATTATTTACTTCACTTGTCCAGTGAGAACTCAGAATTATTAAACTTTTGCCAGCTACTGCATGTACAATTTTTTTTCACATCAAATTTTCCCTTGTGCGCAGTTGGCATATTTTTAAACACATGGTCACTCATCTTTCTTCCCACTAACTCATTTTGACTTCCTCTTTTTATAAATTTTTCTTTTTTCCCCCAAATAACTTGGCTCTAAGTTTGCCTTCAAGTTTCAGACAAAGCCTTGGTTGTGTCTTAATGTGTGTCTGACCTTAAAATATCTTGACATAGGAGTTTGGGAGTTTGTCTGTGTGGTAATGCAAGCTAGATTCAAGAAAGAAGAATCTCCCTGTTAGCTAACTGATTTCTTTTTTTTGTTTGTTTTAACTTCTCAGAACAAGTAAGAACTTAACTTGTTCTGAAATGACTAGGGCTTTCATTTGCCTCAGCCTGGGCTTTCCTCTGGTGAAAAGGCATTTCCTTAAACAAGTCATATCAAAAGGGAGACACTGCTGTAATTTCAAATACTGGTGAAGATCCAGCTCTTGTTCCTGTTCTCATCACTCATAAGAAACAGTCACAATTCACAGGACAGCTTCCTCTTGTGTGCTGAGATTCTTCAATCTGTCTGCAGGTCATTGTGGATGGTGTGCAGACTGCTTTCCATGTCTTCCTTGGGGGAGAAGTTCCCAGGTATTCAGATTGCCAGCTCTTCCTGATGAACAACCTCTGTCACTTTTACCTCAAACTTTTGGAGTAGCTCTAATAAGCCCAGGATTTCATCTACAGATAATGGGAACTTCAGAGTGTAGGCTTGCTGTTGTCAGGAACGTCCTTTTCTATTTAGCACCTACTGTCTTCTGATACTTGCAGAAAAAGCTGAGATTTACGTGGACCCTTACAGAATGTAGGAGACAAGTGGCATATTAGAAGAATACTTGTCTCTTAAGTACACTTCAGAAAGAGTAATCTAGCCCACAAGTAGCAAACATAAAATGTGCCAGCTAAAAGACTGTTTTGTTTGGTTTTTTCTTTTTAGGTCAAAAGGCTTAACCTTTTAGATGAATCAAAAAAACACATTCAGTATCAAGAAATCTCAAGTACATCTGAGCTATGGAAAAGAACAGAGTGAAAGCACTTGCCTCAGCAGAGGGGATGATGGCACAGTGACGCTACCAGTCTGCTCCTGAACCTGCACATCCCATGCTGTTTTAACTTCTAGTGCTGCCTTGCATCTCTGAGTGAGGGCTTGGGTTAGAAAGCCATGAAAGTCCAATGGGCTGGGATAATTGAGAGCTTGGAAACTCGTAACCAGTAATTTCAGTGACCACTATGCCTGTAAGATTAACTTACACTTTATAGGGGAATATTTCTCAGAAAGGCTCTCTTGGTCATTAGATGGAATGTTTTGTACTAGGGTAAGTAGTTTTCAAGCATCACCATCTAAGGCTACATTTTAAAAGTACCGCTCCTTAGCTGTACAAAACCATTACGGCTGTAAAGCACAATTTGTGAATACATCATTGCTGGCAAACCTGGGGAATGTTAGCTGAATTTTGATGCTGTTAATAGGAGCAATAAGCTAATGACATAAAATAAATAAAACCATCACTAAATGAGGAAACAAGGGGTTATCTGCCTAGTAGGCCATTTGTATAAGGAAATGCTTATTCAAAGTTTAAAATATATTTAAAAACTTCAGAAAAAATCTTGGAATAAAAGCTTCCAATCTGCCATCACTTTTCTTTATCTCCAGAAATCTAGGATAAAGTGAGGAGGTACTGTATGACCTGCTCTGCCGTACCATAATATCTCTGCTTACTTCTGTAGCTAAAGAACCAAAGCCCCTTTGCCCCCATGTTAGATGTTGAGAAGTGCTAACCTGAATGTAGAACAAATGAAGTGTGTTTTCACTAAGGGATTTCCAAAAGGGCATTATACTAGTGGCTGTAAAAGCTGTATATGGCAGACTGAAAAACACACAAATCCCCTTGTTTTATGCTGTTACAGCTTTGAAAGGGCCTCTCTTGGGGTGGTTGCTCCTAAGATGCATTCATTCTAGCACTTAAGCTCCCATGTTCAGTGAAATACAGGCATGAACTGACCTTTCCAGAAGGAAAAGGTTAATGTTGAAAAACACGGATTTCAGCAATCCATCTTCTCAAGGTAACCCTGGAGTTTATGGTTTGCTTAACTATACAGTGATGTTGCTGTTCCCTTGATAAAATAACTTTCTTTCTAATGTGATCTATGTAGTTGAACCAGTATTCCCACTCAAACTGTTTGAATTTTAATTGCCTGCTATCTATCTCATGTGTCTTTGCCACCTGATAGCATGGAGCAGATGTTGAGAAGTGTCTGCATCTTAGATGCTGCTGAGGTGGCAGCCAGAGAGACGTTCTCATAAAATCTTCCTGGTAGGTCCTGCCTATGTCATTCTGAGAGGGGCCTGACCAATGTATCAGGAGATGAGTGTCATAAATGGGATAACACGATGTCCTTATCCACTTTGCATCAATTGTTTCAGTTACTCCAATTACACAACAGTGATGTTAATCAGACAACAGTGTCACATAAAGAACTTTCATTGGGGGCTGAGTAGTAAATCTAAGCAAAGGAGAACCTGGGATCAGTATTAGGACCAGTTCTTTACAGGGGATATATTGAATAGAAAAGTTTCACCAGAGAAGCAGTGGAAACCTCATTGCTTCAGTTATCTGAAGTGACTAGACAGGGGTCTTGAGCAATGTTGTAGGAAATGATTTTCTATTGACAATTTAGAAGCATTATCTTATCTAACATCTGGTGTGTCTGTTCTTCTCTGAATTTGTCTTTTCTAGCAAGTTTGACAGCCACATCTGAGGTAAGTGGACTTTCTGACACCTGAAAGATGTCCCTGGGCTTTGAATCTACTACGTAACAAGGAAATACTTCATGTCTGCCAACAGCCTCAGAAGTGCCCCTCACGGCTGCTCTGGTTCTGCATGAAGCAAGACCTGCATTTGCAGGTCCTCATGCTCTTGCTCCAGGTAACCCAGCCTCCCCCTTTCCAAATGAGCATAAAATGGACAGTTGTGGTATGGGTGAAGTATAGACCATGACACCAGTTCCAAAAATTCAACTGAAATACCAATACAATGGTATTTCATTAACTGCTTAGTGTGGTGCTCTGTGGCCACAGAGATCATTGCTCCATTCATTGCTTTACCTTGTCTTGCTTTAAGTGACTCTGGCTCATGATGCTTCCAACCACTTCCATTAGGAGATTATTTTGCAGTTTAATGGAGTGCCAAGACATCCCTCCCAATACCATCTGATTTCTATTTTTTCCTTTGCACAGCTTCATCCCATTAATTTTACTTTAAAAAAAAAAATCTTCTAGAGCTTTGTGTTTTTACATGTGTATTTACATGAATATTTTTAGGCTGTTCTTGCATTCCCCAAGTAGCCATTACTGGGAAATATTTTGTTCTTCCTTGTTACAAACTACATGCTGCATTTAATTGTAAGCTTGCGATTACCACAAAGATAATAAAAAGTCATTTAAATTAGAACTGATTGGAAAATATAGCTGTGGGACAAGAAACCGCCAGGAATGCTAGGCCAAATCCAGCAAAGCTTTTAGGCCTTTAATTTTCAATGAGATAGATACTGCTGGCATCCATGTGAAGCTGGGACTCTATGAAGGAGCTAAACATCTACATTAAGAGATGGGATCCCAAATGCATTGTTGGGCACAAGACTTTGCATTTCGTTACATTGAATGCCTTTTTATTTCCTGGAAGTGTGTCACAGCAGGAAGCCCTGGCTGTGGCATACGCAGGGATGACTGTTTGCTGCCTTCACCCGGGGCTGTGGGGCGATCGCAGTTACCTGTAAGGCCATTACGGGGTGTGGGCTGGTGCTGTACATATTTCCTTATCTGTAGGTCAATGTCCTTACAGAAAGTTACAAAAGCTCTTCTGACTGACTGAGGAGGCTGGAGGCAGAAGGGTGCCCTGATCTGCTGGGCCCACAGCCATCCAAGAAAGGAAGATGGGCAGAGACGATGGCTTTCCACAAAAAGCAACATTGATTTACCCAATGTTTTATTTCTCATGTGTGTAGTAGCATCGTGACAGTAGCAATGTCTATGCCACTTCTGCTAAAAGGTGGCTTCTGCTAAAAGACTTTCTTATGTGCCTAGGGAGGTGAGAAGGTTTTTGGATATAAATCTCCTTTTTGAAGCTGCTAAAAGGCAAATAGCCAGTTTGAACAGAAACCAAGTGGCAACCTGGCTTGCAAACCAGGAGGTCTGTGGCTTACACAAGGTGTCAAGAAAGCATTTTGAAAAGAACATAGTGATTGTGGCAGAGGTAGATACTGGCAGGCTTGGTGGAAATGCAACAGTTTTCCAAACACTATGATAGTGTAAAGTACATCTTAACACTGATAGACATATTATCCAAGCCAGCCTGAGCTGTTGGTCTAAAATGCAAAAGGGGTTCTGAAATAACCAGGGCGTTTAAAGCAATTTTTAGGAAGGAGTACATGCCTCAGAAATGACGGACTGATCAGGGAAAAGCATTGTGAAACAGCCCTTAAAGAGCTGGTAAAGCAGTATAGTGTTCACCATTGTGTTACTTGTAATGCGAATTCCCATATTCAGGTGGCCAGTCCTCCTACAGGACCACAGCACAGGCAGCATCCATCCCTCATTGTACTACCTGCAAAACATCTCCTACCTATTGTAACAACATAGAGAAGACTGCCCTATTTGACCATTTCTGCGTATGCAGGAACAGTTTATACTGACTATTTGCAGACATCTATGCACAGTTTGGTCAGTTTTGCAGCAGGACCTGCCTGAAGGAGTTTCTGAGCAGCCAGATCCTCCACCCAGGGTGCTAATTAATGTGGAAATGCACACAGATTGTGCCTGTGGATCAGTCCAGGCAAAGGAGGAGATGCCATGGGGAATCTTTGCGGCTGTTTGAAATACTCATCTGCGGAGCTCTTGTGACAAGTAGACAAGCACTGGTTGTGCCAGTGTCCAGAAGTTCAGACAGTGACCTGGTCTCCAGTTGGCCCCAGTGTCGGTCTGGTGTCTCTCCAGTGCAGAGACGTGCTGGGGAGTTCCTGTCCCAGCCTGGCCTGACCAGGAGCCAAGGAGGTGTGACATGATGCTGCCTGGATGATGGTGCTGGGGCCGGCTCCAGCTGCACACCAGAGGCTGTAAAGAGAGGCAAGAAGGTCAGCAGCACAGACACACAATGCTGGGGCAGGACAGTAGTGCCCTAGTAGTGCCCTGGGGGGATCCGGGGAGCACCAGGTCTCCTCTTACCAGTTCCCAGGCCGGCACAGTCATCACACTCGCATGTGGCTGCAATGTGCCTCAAAGTGAAGCGGTGTTGGTGAGTGCCTTCGGCAGCAGAGGAGGAGCGGAGGACCAGGTGCCATGGAATGGGGAAGCAAATGGGTTGGTGGCCACGGCAGCCAAGGATGGCAGTGATGCAAGGGAAGCTGTCAAAGACAGTGACCCAAGCAAGGGAGTGGTCCTGGCAGAGGTCCCTGAGCTGGCCCCAACTGTGTGCCAAAGCAATTGGTGAGATGAAGAGCCTGGACACAGCCCCAGGGGCATCCTCCACTGCAAGGAGTACCACTTGGTCAGTGCTGGCAGAAGCATCCTTCTTCCCTTCTCAGCTCAGCATCCCTGTGGGAAAGGGCTGTCTCTAACCTTCAGAGATCTGGCCAGACCAGGGCTAAGGCAGTCTTACTCCACTTCATGTCTTTTGGGTACTCTTTCACTGTTTAGTGGGAATACTGCTGTAACTCCTGAAGACTAACCGTGGGGAAATTTTTCTCTTCAATTGTCTCATGCACCTCCTTGCAGGCCAAACAGAATTTTAAAAAATGAGTGACATTGCAAAGATTGCTGTTTAAAATAGTTTGGTTTGGTTTGGTTTGGTTTTCCCCTGTGTTACTTTTTGAGATACTTTACCATTTCTCATTTTCACAAAAATAAAATTTTCATGAGAAATGCTCATTTCAAGAAACCTGGTCAGATGACAGAAGCTTCCCATCAAATGCAATGATTTTAAGGCAAGGCAGAGAAACTTGGAGAAAAACCACACACGAAGATTAGAAACAATCAATTAGAAAAATACAAAATTATACTTTTCTCAAAGCCAGACAATTTTTAATTTTTAAGAAATCCATACTTTGTTTTGTTCCCCCTTTTTAAATGAACACATGACAAATATGTTTTTGTCCTCTTTTCAGAGTCTCTGGTACATCCAACCAAAATCATATTTTGATGTGAAACAAATAGATTCTGTCCTGAACAAGACCTTGTATTTTTCCTGGATGTCTCTGGATCTATTGAACGTGGTACAAGTACATCTTTAACTGTGAGAGACCCAAGGGCACAATGAGCCCCAATGTCCCTGCCCAGTTCCCCATGCCCAGTTTCCTCTACCCCAGCCCAGGATGCTATTTCAGCACTCTGGGGCCATCAGTCCCTGCCAATTTCCAGTTCTGCACAGCCCTGCCCTGCCTGGCCATGGGCCACATCCCAGCCTGGCCTTGGCCCATTCCTACCCTCAGTGAGGTGCTTGATTCCTGGGGCTGGGGCTGCCCCCGGTGTCCCCTTGCCTGCCCAGCTCCTTGACTGAGATAGTGGGATGGGTCCTACTGAGCTCCATGGGGAGCTGATGCCACTCCTGGAGCTGCTCATCCATTCTGTGCCCTGATAATTACCTTGTTTTCATTTTATTAACCTGGCAAAGGTGTGTGATAAGATGCAAAAGTAAGATGAAGGTCTGTCAAGAGACAATGAGATGCGTGCTCGGGGTTGCCCTGCCTCTCCCATGTATCTCTTCTTTCCATTGCAGTGGATTTTAGTAAAGCCTTCGACACAGTCTC
>JMFS01021172.1:0-15761 GCA_000699545.1 Podiceps cristatus
CTTTTTGAAGATGGGCACAATGCTACCCTTTTTCAGTCACCAGGGACCTCACCTGACTGCCATGACTTGTCAAATATCATGGAGAGCGGTTTGGCAACTACATCGGCCAGTTCCCTCAGGACTCTGGGATGCATCTCATCAGGTTCCATGGACTTATATGCATTCAGGTTCCTCAGGTGATCACAAACCTGATCTTCTCTTACAGCAGGAGGGGTTTTACCCTCCCCATCCCCTTTCTGCCATCCACCAACTCGAGAGGTGTGAGGAGAGAGGTTGCCAGTGAAGACTGAGGCAAAAAAGTTGTTGAGTACCTCAGCCTTCTCATCTGCTGTTACCAGCTTGCTGGTCTCACTCATCAGTGGGGGTACGCTTTCTTTGACCTTCCTTTTCCGGCTGATTTACCTGTAGAAACCCTTCTTACTATTCTTTGCATCCCTTGCCAAGTTCAGCTCCAGCGGCGCCTTGGCCTTCCTGACCCCATCCCTACACAACCGGGCAGCGTCCCTATACCCTTCCCAGGATGCCTTCCCAGGATAGTAGAGTTGGCTGCAATCAGAAAGAGCTCAGTACAATAGTCCTAAAGGCTTATTAAAAAACAAAAAAACCCAAGATATTATGAAACATATAACAAGCACATTTTATTGTCTTTCATGTTGCTGCTTATTGAATACACTACTACTCTCTCCACTCACGTAAGGTTCTATTGATCAAAGTATTTTTCTTTTCCTACAGCAAAGACAACCAAATTTGTGCTATACTGATAGCCATGTAAGAACTATTGCACATCATTAGTTGCTGCCCTTGATTCATCACAGAATAAGTGTAAAGGGACCAGCTACCAAAAAAGCTCCAACAGACAAAAGAGAAAGGTATCAGTTCAGTGTAAGTGATTAAACTGTAATTTTACCAGGCAAAAAGCACACTTCTACAACACATATAACTTGAAAGAACTTCCATTTTTATACAGATTTCTCAGTGGCACAAAGGTAATTACTATTTAGTCATTACACAGTTAAGATATGGTTATTGCAAACATTACAAACCATTTGAAGTAAAAAGCCTCCCAGGCATTTCCACAAGCATAGGTGCGCCAAAACTAAAGCAAATGAACTGGCCACAAAATAAATCAAAGGCAGCGGGGGTGAAGGGAAGGGGGTCTAAAGCCAACTCATCCCATGGAAATAATTGTGGCACATTACTCACATTTTCCACACTTCTTAGGTACAGCCTGTAGTTTGTGATGTACACTCTTCCTTTAACGGGGCCATTAAATGGACACATATAAATAACATCTTTGTCTGTAAGAAATGCAGCATTACTTAAAGATTGCAAAAAAAAAAAATCAGAGCTAATGACATCAGTTAAGTAGCACTAAAATAAAGAGAGCTCTACTCATAAGAGCCATTCAGAGATGAATGAATTTAAAAAGTAATAAATTCAGATTTCGTTCACTTGAATTATTAAGAAAACAGGAAAGTTTTGTATACTAAACTTGCCCAAATTACATCAGCAGATTTCAGTAGCCTTCCCTAGTTACATGCGTTGTTCTCTTTCTGAGCACTATGTGGGAGAGGGCAGGACATAGAACAGCGAGTAGATTTAAGACTTCTCTGTGATTACTGAACCAGTCTATTCACTATCCCAGAACAAATATATTCTTCTGTTGACACTATTACATCTTTCAGTGCTCTGTAACAAATCCTGCATTGAAGTATGTAGTTCAAGTCTTAAAGTGTTTAGGGAACCCACCATCCTGAAGAGAAAGATTACATTTCAATTTGAGGCAATCAAATACAGCAGGGCCATCAGCAGTGTTTCAGCAAGGACAGTAACAAAACGAGTACTAACACATACTACTCAAAAAAGAAAAATTTATCTGAAGCAATACCATTAAAGACTTAAGTGAAGCACTAAAACCACCTATTTCTCCCTGTCAACTCATTTCTTTAGCCCAATTATTTATCTGCCTTCTACAAGAATCCTCCTTCCAGCATGCTGCCCCAAAGCACAATTTTCATAAGGATCATATCAAACATTCATCTTAGTCCCACACCCTCTCCCTCATGCCTTCCCTGCAACCTTCTTCATTAAAAACATAACTACTTCCTCTGAATCACCACTTTGGTTTCACCTCTGCCAATCTTGTTTACAAACCCACCTAACAAATCCTCAGGCAGAGGGCAAGGAGAAACTTCACAAATAAAGAAGGACCACTTTGAGTTGCATTCTGATACCTCAACACAAGCTTCCATGAATGGAAGGCACTATTCCAGGAAGAGCCTCCATCAAGTAAGAAACCACTATACACAATACGTTAACCCACCTTATGCTGCAACATTACTGTATGTAAAGGCTAACAACTGCATAGTATCTACTTGTATGCCATGTTGTGTCAAGGAAGCATAAGACTGTACTTAGGATAGTCACAGTTTGGGCTAAGGCTCCACACTACTGTATGAGATATCAATATATAGTGGGTGCTGTGTAGAATTCTCTTGACTTCAGAAAGCTTGGAGAGGCACTCCTCACTAGACACCTGCTACTTTGTAGATACAATTATGACACATCTTGACTTGCAATTTCTTTGTATCAGAGGATTTTAAAGATTTAAGTTATTTGTGGTAAGTGATAAAAAGTCCCTATCGCAATTACTTAAGAAAACTCATGACATTTTAGCATGGTTTACCTCCACCCCCAGCCCAAACCAGTCCAAATTAAAAAACAATCCAGTAAGACACACGTATATGCCAGACTCCTAAACATATACTGCATTAGGCAGCTATACAGTGTCATACCTGTAACTCTAGTCTCTCCTGGCAGACGAGGTATTTCTTCATTTTGTTCCCAGTTAGTTCCATCTTTTAGAGTCTAAAGAAAGAGAAGTACAATAGCAAATCACGTTTTATTTGCAATTCCTTCAAGTTTTAGATAAGAAAAAAAAAAAATCTTAAAGGTAATTTCTGCATGGGAAAGAACAGTTTTTTCCACAGTAGAAACCAACAGACTGAATCAAAACAGGAAAACACACCACTATCCTAAACTGCCATTATTAAACATTTAAAGGTTGAACAGATCTGAAACAGAGGCATGTTTTAGCCTCTCTCCTTCTGAAAGAATAGTTAAATACATTTTCATTAAATTGGAATTAAATTTCTACACTCTAAATGCTCTGAAAATTTTGTGCATTTAATTTTCCAAGTAGACTGGGCTTGGAGATCAACTGAAATCATCTAAACAATGTACTCACCACTATTACACACAATCTACTCATTTGTGACTTTCCCACGTTCAGCAGTTTTTAAGAATTATTAATAGAAGATAATATTTGGTTTTGAAGGAATGTTTAAACAAACTAAAGAAAACCTTAGATTCTGCTTTCCTGTACACAGACTACATTTTCTCCAGCCATGCAGCATCAAAAAGCAGAGGGGAATGCCCTTTAGATTGCTCTGATGTACTTCCCACTACAGATGAACATTTTAGAACTGAGCCAGGCACACACAGCTAGGTATAACTCATCAACTGCAGTATAGAATCTTTCTACAGCATCAAAGTGACGAAAAATTTCAAGAATGCCACAGAATATTTCAATGTAGAAAGCAAGGACAAAAGTATATTAGAATTGATTTTAAGAAGGCTCTCATAACTTAAGATACAGAGAATATTTCACCCATCCACTCTGAAAAATATTTAAACCAACTCAGTTAATTGCATTAGAATTTTAGCAATAAAAATAAGTACATATATTCAAGAAAAAAGTCAGCCAAATACTCATCTTTCTACCCAAATTTGGAAGATAATGATCTCTAGGACCTCTAATATAAAAAAATGAAAAAGGTTACACTCACCCTTTTACTTGAGGAACTCTCCAAGGAGTTTGAATTGTATTTAGGTGTTGATGATGAGGCCATACCGTGTGTCTGATGAGAAAGCACAAATTGGAGACTTAAATTTCCTCCTACACTTTACAGGAAAGATTTAGACTTTGGAGGTCCACAGGTAGACAACAAGAGTTTTCAAAGTGTTTTGCAACTTATTACTAATTTTAAAAATTACGCAATATCTTGTAACTGAATGTCACTATTTAGAAGGATCCAAATCTAACAAGAAATTCATTACTAGCTCTGGGATTGGTTCTTATTATAGGGAATATTCTGACTCAAGCTGTAGTTTGGAATTCGGTTGTTTGAATACTATTATTAGTTCAGTCAACAGGCATTAGAGTACTTGTTTTAAGCGACAGGATACACATACTATGAAACACAACCTACTTGGAACATTTATATTAAGCCTTTTCATTTAGGAAAACAGGAGCAAACAATGAAATTATTGCAGAGCCCTTGAAATCACAGCATGTCAATACACTCAAGTGTTTCAAGAAGTTAAAAAAAAGAAAAAAGAGAGAAGGAAAAAGCAGGAGTTCCACAGTACTTCTATATTTAAAAACAAACCCCCATTCCCTTAACTGAAACTTCAGTTAGCACACCAGAAGGGGGAGTGTCCAGCCTTCTGGTCTGAATAGCCTTGATATGTTTTAAGGAAAAGGATTTTATATTTTTTAAAATGGTATTGATTAAAGACAGAATTGCATGATACAGGATCCATCTTCTTAATCATTTCCTGACATTGCACAAGGGATCTCTAGAACAAACATTGGGAAAATGCTCATACTTGAAGCTACTCCAAACAGTAACTTCATACCAAATTATACTTCCCCTTTCACTAGTCACATGCCCTTCATCAAGGCAATTTGACATCGTGTAGTAATCCCAAAGAGGTTTTCGGTTGTTTTGGGGGGGAAGAGGGATTACAGACCACACAATCTTTGTTTTTATTACATAGATGAAACATTGTGGCCTTAAATAAGCACTTTCTCTCACCTCTCAACACCAGAAAAAGTTTGCACAGATCTCTCTGCACCCGGACAAATCAGCCCGTGCTCCTGCAGTGGGCTCACAGTGACACTGCAGCAGTCCTGCACAAGCCACTGCATCTTGTAGTTTAATCTGCCGCTAAAAGCACTGAAGTTACTACAACAATACAGGAATGTGTCCATGCAGGAAGAAGGTGGAAAACCACCACCTGAAGTTCTATAGGTTTGTTACCTCCCTGAAATGCCCAAGTCTTCTGTATCTCAGAGAAAACACAGAAAACCTGACACTGTGTTTAAAACTAATATCATACAGCTTATCAGAAAAAGTACAAAAATCACACCCTTCCATGGGAAGAAAAAAACAACCAACCAACAAAACCCCACAAAAAACACCACAGCAAAAAAACCCCACACCAAACACAAACCTACATTAAGTTGAAAAATGAAGAAAAATGCCTTTGAATCCCTGTGACCCTGTCACACGGAGATATTACTTCCTTTCTGGGTCTCCAGCAGTCTCACCTTTCTCCAAACACTGAAACAGAGGGGTCCTGAACTAATTTTAGTGCAACACCAACAATTTAAATGAAAAGCCATTAGCAATCAACATTAAATCACTGTTTTAAGCATTAAATCATCATTAAATCACTGTTTTAAGAGACTAATGTTTTGACTATAAAATTTGAAGATTAATAGAAGGTATTTTCAGTTTTTCCCTCCTTGCAATATCTTACATACTATAAAACTTAAAGTAGATTTAACATTTTCTATATTGCTATGTTAACTTGTGAACATCCAATATTTGTTCAGATTACTGAATTTATAGAAGCTTAAGTTTTCTAATAACCAGATATTGATAAAGGTAAAAGGTATATTTACTCAAAGCTTGTTTTAAGATGTTTTCCATATGAAGTGGCTTTTGTTCACATTTTAAGTGAGAAATACCAGGTGAGACAAAGAAACAAAGGCACAGCAGCCCCAGTTTTTCTATGTCAGCACAAAAAAGTGATTTTAACTACAGCTCACATAAATTTCAATTAAAGCTGCACCAACCATGAGAGACAAGTGAGCATAAACAAGCCCTAGAAAAGTGACTTTTAAAGTATGTGGCAACCCTGACTAGATCTGCACTGCAAAATGGAAATTTTGACTGCAGCAGGTACAGGCACACCCAAGCTAGCTGTTGATCTTGCAACCGCAGCTACTCCACCAGCAAAGCCACGGAAAGACAAGCTTCAGCAGAGGTCACATGAGCCCACCCAGGATCCTGGACGCTCACCTCAGTGGCAACCAGTTGCTCCTACTGCCTAAGCTCCTAAGAACAAAGGCTAGTTTAGAGGTTCCTCAGGCCCTTCCATACTGCCTCTAACCATAGCGTACTTCTGCTGCTCACACAAGACACAGTATGTTTTAAAAGCCTTCTGTTTCCCTCTTTGCTTTCTATATTATTTCCTCCCTTACTGCACATTTACTAAGTTTTGCCTGAACTGTAGCATTACATGAGGCGACTTCTGAAATAATCATCTGACTCCAGAACACCGACTATAACTTTTCCAAACCTCAGTGTCAATTAAAAGGAATAAGCAGAGATCCTCTCAGATTCTTCGAAAAATTTCTCTTTGTAGAGCCTGCCAACACAGCGGGACAGAGCTCACCTCCCCACTAGGCCACTTCAAACAAACGAGATGTCTGTGCAGCTCTTGCAGCCGATTGCTGGGTGAGTGGTTCTGTGTATGCAAGCTTACTTGGTGTAAAATTCCCCCAGCTCTCCATGAGACTGATTTCTTTAAACATACTCTACCATGACAATTAATTCACTCACTGACTTCAATTTCTATAGAATGTTTCATTATAGAATGATAACCAACTACTCTGCTTCATTTCCAACACATTAATGATGCAAATTAGACTTATTCAGACCTAATTAAGCTGAATAAATACGTACTAAAGGTAAGGTGTTATCTGTCAGACTTTTTTTTTTTAAATCCATCAAACATTTTCACTAAAATTAATGCAAGTTATTTCATCAATATAAGCGGAAGAATTTTTTAATGCTACCTAGATTTTATTTTGAAATCCAATCACACAGTAAAAGCCCAAATACTTTATAACCACCCACATTTCCCTGATTTCTGTAAGTAAACTGTGGTCACGTAATTAAGCTTTACATTATAGAACACCCATTAGACAGCATTCAGAACAGTGTCCGCTTTTGAACCCCAGTACAAGACAGGCATTGATAAACTGCAGCGAGTTCAGCAGAGGGTCACCAAGAGGACGAGGGCCTGGAGCGCCTGCGGGAGCAGGGAATCGTTCAGCCTGGAGACAGCTTCAGTGGGACCTCACCGCTGCCCACCAGCACCTTTGAGGTGGTTATGGAGAAGACTAGGGTGCTCAAAATAGTGAGTGATGAGAGGACAAGACCACAGAAACTGAAACAAACTTCACTCCCATACCATTTCAGGAAAAAAAATCCACCAAACTACTTTTGCATCGTAAGGGCAGCCAGGCAGTGAAAACAGGGCCCAGGGAGGTTGCAGTCTGCAACCTCAGAGGTTTTTAAAACCCAAATGAATAAAGCTTTGAGCAAGCAGTTGAACTGGAGACCTCCTGAAGTCCCTTACAATCTGCATTTATGCTTCTGTGATCTTCAGGCAACAGACAAGATTAAGTTCTCATTTAAAAGTAGCCATCAAACAAGGACACACCCGTAAAGAAGTGGACTCCTCTATAACAAAAGAGCAAACAAGTTTTCAAAAACATTTAAAATGAACATGAAATATTTCCTTTTATAATATTATTTCTTTTTCTGTCAGCTTCTGGCAACCTCCCAAAGTAATATTGCCATGAACAATTCAAATACATACTCCATCAGAGTCTTAAAATAGCTCCAACTTTCTCATTATCATGGAGCAGCAGTAGTCCTTCCACACAGGGAAAAATCTTGCAAGTAGTTTTCCACTGTAAACACATTTTATCCCCCAGTATCACCCTTATGTACTTCTATACTTGCACAAAAATTGAAAACCATACCAACCTTATGCTTGTCAGCAGCTGAACAGAAGTGCAATTACTCTGCAAATTTAAAACAAATCAGACAACTTTGTTTATGATATTCTGCAGTTACAAACAGCTGAACATTCTTCCCTGAATCTAGAACAGCAAGGAGACAAAGCAATTTTACTGGATTTAACTTGAACTAATAAACAAAGCTTTGTTAAAGTTACCAGAACTTAATATAGTAACACTACCAAGAAATGTAGGCTCCAATGATCTTACAATAACAATTAAACTACTTGGGATCTGTATTTTCATTAAAGATTACATTTATACTTGTGCTTCCTAGGATTCATGGCAATGCAGGCACAGCAACATTTGAAAGAGTAGACACTGAAGGCCAGATTTTAAGAAGTCAATTCAAGAATCCTATCTGCTTTTTTTATGAGTAAATGTTGACAAACACAAGCACAAGCCCACTCAGAAAATCTAAATAAACTTTAAAATATGTAAATAAGCTTTAGAGGGTTAAGAAACCTGAAATGACCACCTAGTCTTCCCTTAACGTTCTTCACTGCCACAGGTTAGAAGGTGCATGCAGTGCAGCTTGGAAAGACCACCAAGACTCTTATAAGCCATGTTTACGCTGACAACAGCCTGGTGAAACTGGTTTTCATTGTTTATGATCCAGGAACAAATTAAAGCTCACTTGACATTTTGCTGGTACTTCTACGGCTTCATCTTCACACCAGAATCACACCAAATAATTTTTATCTGTTGTATAACTGAGCCATGCTTGTGTCAACTTAAAACCTTCACACATATAAAGAACTAGTTTGTGCCCAAACACAACATGACCTGCATCTGCCAAAGGATCACTACCACAAACATATGAGATCGAGTAAACAGCATCAAGTAAATTGCGAGCACCACTTTCCAGATATTTAATATGTTCGATCTGCCATCACTGGATTAAAACTCAGGGGGGAAAAAAAAAAAAAAAAAAAAAGGGCTTTCAAATTCGTTCCTATATCATTTGGAGCAACAACAATTTTGACAACACTTAATCTAAAATGAAGAAGTTTTTAACTTTGTATAGTTTATAATGTTCAATATGTTAATCTGGAAAGACTAAGGAAATTAAGCTGCTAAATTACTACACACAGAAGACATTTACAGCATATATTGGAGTAAGAGGAACATGATGAAAAGACAGTAATGACATTACTACAGTTGAAACAGTTCTTGTGTGTGTATCTATATAAAAGAACACTAGGGCAACTGGATAAACATGAGAATTATTTGCCTTTCCTAGAATCAGATTTATCAATACAGTGAAAATGAACAACAAAAAAGTTCAAATGAACATTTTCTAGAAGCATTCCAACTTCTGTCACACATCAATAACCATGACACAGGATAACGCCAAAGTTCTCATAATCCTGCTCCAGATAATGATTTGTGCAAGAAGGAAAAAGTCAGTGCATCTCCAAGGCCACTCCTAAAAATACAGTTACAAAATTTACTAAGCCACTTCATTTCCTGTCATAGTAATTCAAAAAAAACAATTAGAGCACTTCTAAAAAGAGTCAGTTACAACTGGACAACTGTATGACACTTGAAAGCAATCAGGGCACGGGATTAATCATTTAAGATCTGCAAGGCATCTGCCAGTCTAGATAAAAATGAAGTTAATTCATAGTTAGACCTAATACCAAATAAGGAATTATTTCAAAAAAGATAAAATACTACTATATTAGTAAACAATTTTTCACTGTGTTTGAGAGGTAAGTGTAAGTTAGTGCGGATACATAGAAAAAGCTCCTTGCTCCCTCATTTAAACAGAAGATGTAAAAAATGAAAAAAGGTTTATAATGACAAGGTATGCTGGTGTTACACAAAGACTATAGAGTTTTATTTGATACAGTAAGAACCTATAGAGCCAGTATGAATATACTGCCTTGTGTTTCCCATAATAAAATTAAAAGCATAAAACACAGTCAAAGTCCTAAAAACAAAACCACATCTGTCAGCACCACAACTGCACAGAAGAGATAACACATAATACACAGGTTTTCAGAAATAACACACAGAACAGACCAGAACTCTAAGAATTTCTCACTAAGACAATAGCAAAATTAAGCTAAGATAACCATGAAGGGAGAAGAAAATAGTTTTTCATCATAAGTATTAAGAAGGAAAATCCTTTTAAAAAAATATGGAAAAGCAATAGTCCTGAAGGGTCAATCCAACAACGGCATCTAAGTTATCAAATCAGAGTCGCCAAAATAAGCGTAAACATCTTCAACACTAGTAAATGAGCACCTCTCTAAAGGTTAATAAAATTTTAGGATTAAAGATATACAGGGATACAAAACAAGTCACAAGAAAAACCTACAGCAATGAAGGTAGTTTTCCAGACATCAGCTGTCCCTAATGAAAAAGCACCTTTCAACCAAAAAGAAACACAGTGAGACCAAAGTGCCACAACTAATCAAGTCCACAGAAATAATTCCATCTCTTTCACATTCATTTAAGCAGTTATATTTTAGCACAAAAGAACTACGCTTAATAATGGAAATGAAAATAAGGTAGCAGAAGTCCCCAAAGTTTAATAAAGCTATAAAAATAAGTAGCATAAGGCAGAGCAGTTTCAAACAGATAAAACCCCCCAAAAAATGAACCACTGAAAACCCCACAGAAAATCCACATCTACACCATAGATATACTTGCTCATATTTATTTCCAAAGGAAAAAAAACTAAAAACAAAACATATCTAAAAACTTCCTGCAACAGTGAAAGACACCAAGGCAAGGAGGTTTTCGAATCAAAACTTTATAAAACAATGATGTTGCTCATGCTCTCTGACCTGACATATTTAGAATACTTAACTAAAAAAAAAAAAAGATTTTGACATTTAAAAGTCATACAGTGCTGACATCAAAACCATGCCTATTTAGGTATCATAGTTACATGTATTTTTACTTGCAAATAGTAGAAGTTATGTCACTTGTTATGTAACTGATGGCAAATAGAAAGAACGGAACCAAAGCATGTATGATTTCTTACCATCAGCATTCAAGGGCAAATCATAACTATGATGTACACCAACAAACCACCTTTGCATATCAAGTCATAAGCTTGTACCTGTATTTATTCCAGAGTGGATCTTTGAAGTCAACATGAATTGCTAGATCACGGAATCTCGTATTTCTCCTTTACCATCAGAGTTACAGGGTGTAAAATCCTTCCAAGTACATGTAACCTCTTAGTAATAGAGTGCGCAGCCCTTACCTTTCCTCAAGTGGACTCTCATGCTTCTACAGATCTGAGACAATTATGCTACTAGTTGCTCTTCTCCCTTAATGTCTTAATGATATTCCCCATCCACATGTACTTAAAATCTACATTTTCCAGGGAAACCATAAGAGCTTTCAAGTCTCTTTGAAAGTTGTCTCAGTTCAAGCCATAACTGGACCACAAAAAGCATGCCAGCAGTACAAGCCTCAGTGGGATACTGCGCATGTAGAAGGCATATAGTATTTGCACTTCTGCACTGAAGTTTCTAAGAGAGTTGATTAAATTCTTCAGTAATGTATTATTAAAAATTTCTGTAGCCTACAAAAAAAAAAAGTATCACTTAGTAAAAAAAAAAACTTGCAATCTGGAGCTACCTGTTTGCTAAACATCAATTCTCCATCAGGCTTCCTGTCAAGAAAAATGCACCCCAGAATCCCTTGTGTTGCCAGTTCTCTGCTAGACTGAGAACGGCAAGCTGTACAACTCAACACGGACTGGTGAATTTGTTTGCAAAGAATCAGAAATGCCCCCTCTCCCAGAAAAAAGGGGTTCTCTTGTTCCCTAATGTGTCCTGCATTTGAAAGGGCAAGTCATTGTCCCCAGAGGACTCAATATGAACAAGTGCAAACCAACAAAACTTCACAACAGTCAAGTGTCTGCTAATTCAGCAAACACGGTAGAAGTGCACCACTTGCCTGCCCACTCCTATTTTATAGGCTCACTATACCAGGTAGTTTTGAAGATAGTAGAAGGAAGACCTTACACTAGCAAAAAGTAATAGCTCTACAAATGGCAGCAAGTACTAACAGCTGGGCAGAAAGTCTGGCAAGTATCTTCTCAGTGCCACCAGATCCTATGCACTTCAGTGTATATGCTTCTTTAAAAAACAAACCAAAAAACCAAACCAAAAAACCCACAATATCTGGTAGCTTGTACATGGAAGCCAGGTACTGAATAAACAGTAGTTGGAAGGAGTAAAAAAAAAAATCTTCAGTTCTGTATTGATTAATATTTCTCCTGTCCTTATTTGAAGAGTTTCTTTTACTGTCTTAAATTCTCATGGAATTTGACTCCCACCCTATTTTCAAAGTAAATCACAACTTCCAACAAGACCTAATGTAAAAGTTTGTAACATTACGTTTTCTAATTATCAACCCAATTACTTCCTCCTTTCAAATTATATTGAAAAAAGTAACTTAGGGTGATATCCGTGGCTTTTATCCTGGCAAGCTTTCTTGTAAGAGAATTACAAGCTCTCGCACAAATTGAGATCAGACAGTAGGACGCATGCCGTCACAGACACCAAGTAACTTATCTGCTGATGGACTCTGATCTGTTCGTTAGATATTTCTCATGCTTTATATCACAGTAACAGGGAAAAGCAGCACCTACTTCACTGGTAATAAATACAATTATTTGCTAAGGCCTGTTTTCTAGCAATTGTCAGAGGTCTGTTCCTTGTAACTTATGCTAACAATTATTTCTGTCCACTTGTACTCGCTTACTGCTTCTCCTGTATTTCTTCTACATGTAATATCTTTCTCTTGCCGTGATTATCTTTTTTCCTGACTTTTTCTTAATATTAACTCTGGTAACTAAATTCTAAAGTGGCAGTTCAGTCATGTGAGTGGATCAAAGAAAGCAGTAGTTTTCCCTCTATGCATGTAGCTCTGTACAGCAAGTAACTGTTAAATCTAGGTAGATTAGGTGGCATGACAGAAGTGAGTGGGTTTTTTTTAGGAACCATTTGTCACATTACCTCTAAGAATCAGCATTACATCTGTAGGAAACCTTTGCCTGCAGGCTGATCTGTGGCTTTCTAAACCCACCCAATCTATTTTCTCTACTCTGCATCCCCTGCAGGGAATGTATACCTCCCACATTGTCAGAAGCTGATGTGGTTGACAGGAAAACCTATGGGATAGCAAATACAGCTTCAAAGTTTTCTATTAAGAAAGCCTTCAGTTGGTCTCTGCTCATTCTTCTTGAAAGATATCCCCTTAGGCCAGTGTAGTTCTATTGCTAAAGATTTAACTGATGATTCCACAAGAGAAATGGAAATTGTAGCTGTTCACAGAATCACTAAGGTTGGAAAGGACCTGTAAGATCAAGTCCAACCATATAATGATGATATACTGATATAATGATGTATACGTTATATAATGATATACTGTATATCATTATATAAGTTATATAATGATATACTGTATAAAAGAACTTGACACTGTAATGGTTAAAATGACATCCCCTATTTGGGCTTTCCTCCAACTTTCCTTTGAGAACATGTACAACCAACGCATCAGACTCATCCTCTTTCATCTGCTGTGTTTAGTTCCTTTTTCCACTACATGGATTGCTTCCTTGAATAGACATAACGCCATGGAGAAAGTGCCAATCCGAGTTAGTCTCTGTTTGAAAATAGATAGACTAAGGCCTATGAAGAAGTCATCCTCAAACCACTCTTTGCTTCAATCCCTAAGAAGTGGGAGAGACTGGGACTATCCTGCCTAAATCATTCATGGGGCAGCACCACACTTTTGGGTGTGCTCTCTTTCAAATAACGGGCAGGTACTTTGCCAGGCACAGAAGGTCTGATACTTCTGTGTTCCACATCTGCCTATGCATGTTATGCATTAATGGTTCCAGTCACATCCCACAGAGTCTCTGGCATACAGCCTCTGCAATTGTTATATGCAACAATCCAGCAAAGAGGCCGTGCACCAGTTACTTCGATTTTGTTGAAAAACACACACCCCACCGTACAAAAAAGTGTAACCCAATTTACTTGAAAACACTTACTTTTGTTTTATCTTGCTAAGAAGCCTCCAGGTTTAATAAGTCATTTCAGTTGTAGAAAATAGACACACCCACTTCAGCATGAGATGAGAGGACAACAGTGTGTTCATTCCTTCAACTTTCAAACATTTGACTTTTGTGCTGTAGCTGGCCCCTGACAGGAATGGAACAGGTAAAAAGACATTGTTAGCACTGCCAGAATATTTCAATTGATCTTACTTTTTTTAAAAAACTTCAGAAAGGAAGCAAAACCCCAGAACAATTGCTACTAAAAACATTCTGGAGAAAGGAAACAAACAGTACTAGTTCTTTTTATGTTTTATCTTGTGTCAGGAGGTTTGGCATCAAGTCGTTGGAACTGAGAAGAACTTTCTCTTCTAAAACTTTAAGATACAGTTTTGAAATGTTTCTAGTGTGTAAATCTTACACCAGCTTTTAGCCGTGCTTACCTTCCCCATACATATCTGGGCATCTTTCTGCACACAGTTAAGCACTTTCCCTCTCATCCCTTCCCAGAGAATATTGCCATTTATTTGTTTCTTTTCCAAAATACATTCAGGAATGACTTTCATGTGAAAGCTGCTCTGTAACTTGGCAAAGTCAGAAGGAATAGACCAAAAACCAAAACTTATTTTCACCTGATTCAGATTCTTAGAAAAAATAGTACGTTGTCTCCTTTAAAAGAGCACACACAATATTAAAAGTCTACAGTTACTACTCATGAAATTAGTCTTGCATTCCAAATTAACTATTGTTAGTTAACACTGTAAATCTACATATCAGGAATACATTAACACTACAGTTTACTCAGCCTCAGTGATGCTACAAGCTCCTCTCTTGAGCAAGTGCTTCTTTTGGAAGTTTCCTTCTGACCAAGCACAGAAGGACAGAGAGTGCAAAAAGGCAAAGTTCTGCGTTATTGAAAACACCTCTAGATCTCATCTCTTGTGATGTTTGCCACACAAGGAAGCTACAGACAGCCCCAAAGTTCTGTGTGTTAAGGCTCATTGCACTTACCAGATTTGTTAATAACTGTAAAGATTAACTTTTCTAACCACTTAAACCACAAATTAACATTAAAAAGAAAACTATAGCAGGAAAGAGATTCTGGTTTTGCATGGTGCTAATCCTTTACCATGATATCTGCCCCTCAAATCCCATTAATGATAAACAGACATATGACTACTAGAAAGCAATGAGCACAATACCAAAATGAGGTTTTTTGTGAAAAGAAAAAAAGCTTCTTATGCTCTTAATTACATGTATGTCTGGGAAAAAAACCAAACAAACCAACCAAAACCCACCAATCGCACAAAGTAGGAATTATGCTTTCTGACTGCCATAGCACAAAGAGCAGCAAGCAGAAACAGTCTATCTTTTTCAAGAGTCATTTTTTGCTCTAAATCAACTAAAAACGTTTAGTCTGAAATGGAAGGTTTCAGCTTTTCAGACATGAACACTGAAAGAAATCACATGTTTCAGGACAAAATTTAAGCCAGTCAGAAACGAATACTACAGTGGCTTAAAAGTCTGAAAGCACATAAAGAGCACTCGGATTATTTTCGTATCACAGGAGAGGATTTCTTTTTACAGGAAAGGTAAAAATTACAGTTCAAAGGTGTCTTTGCTAAGCCATGACGCCGGGCTATGCACTTCAGCAATATCTCGCTTCAGACTGATTCAGCACATCAGGGCGTGAGTCAGGAGGAGCCGGAGCCGAAGAGCAACAAACAGCCCCACCGGGCGCTTCGCCGCCGGCGGCCACAGGTGACTCCGGGCGGGCGGGCAGGCACC
>JMFS01021177.1:0-14599 GCA_000699545.1 Podiceps cristatus
GTCTCTCTCTCTCCTATTTGTGACCTGAATTTTACTTTATTTGCACTGAAACATCACCCTTCCAAGTGGGGTGAATTTCTTGTATAGAAGAACATACTGTCTTTCTGTAAAGATAGATCCATGTGCCTTGCTCTTTTCCTCTTTATTTTATCCTCTAAACAAGCAAACTGTGTCATAGCTGATAAACTGTTTTCCTTGGAAATGTGTTTTGTTTTGGTTTTTTTCTGGCCATTTTTGTTGCCTGTGTCGTGCTCAACCGAAGTGGCTTACTATGCAGTGTTTTCTAATTCTCTCTCCTGCTTCTGTACATTTGTTTTGTTTGCATCTTACTCATCTCTTTTAACTCGGCTATACAAACAGTGTATTCTGTTCCACCACTTCATGTGGCTGATAGCCTGCTATTTGTGCATTTTCATCTCTGTGGTTTATAATTAGTAGTAACACCTTTTTATCATGTGCTAGTGTCAGCAAATATTTTTGTTCCACTTTGGATGTTGTGTGTCCTCTAGGTTTTCCCCTCCCAAATGTTATTTTTATTTCCAGTATTAATAATCCATTTATTAATTTTCCATGTATCTTGAGATTGATCCCATTAAGTTTCCATCTCTCAGAAGTCCTTTTCTTACTAATTTTTTCCTGGATTACTAACTCATCAATTATTTGAATAGATCCTGATTTTGTTCATGCAGCATCACTGTTTGTCTTTTTAATTTTTAACTGTATTTTAACTATGTTTTGTTATAAAACAGTATGCTATTTAACACCCAGTTATTTATAACCTGTCTGGATTTTTCTGTCTCCTGACATAGTGAAATGGCCACTATTGTCTGTGGTGGACAGAGGAGGAGTTGCAATTTTATTCTTGGACAATTTAGATGGGTGGCCCTTATTCCAAATCTTTTGATTGCTTACATTTCTGTATGTAGAAGGCCTGTTTCACTGAGGGAGTTAAAGGTATTTCTGCAGCCTCTTCTGTTTACAGTAAAGGATTATGCATTGTGCTTTAAAGGACATTAGAGGAAGTAGCTTTGTGGGATTGGCAGACTTGAACGTATTTGTATGGGAATAAATGTCTAATGCTAATTTAAGTGAGATCCTCCTCCTCTCCAGTAAAAAGGGACCAGAAGACATTTGTTTCTGGGTAGTAAAAACAAGGTGGAGGGGTGTGTCACACTTGCCTTCCACGGACCTCTTTATGATAGCCTCTGAGAGTCTGTCTCTGCTCCTGTGGAGACTACAGGCAGCAGTGAAGAGCAGTTAGGGGAAGGGTGCTGCAACTCTCCGAACTCCCTGAGCAAAATTTCACCATGTAAACCCCCAGCTGCAGCCTTGTTCATCTCCCTGTACTACCCAGTGGTCTGCCTTGAGCTCTGAGGAAGCCCAGGCACTCATCACTTCTGCTCTCCCAAAGCACCCATCATGAAAGAGTAAGAGTTTTCTTAAAATGCTCCCTAATGGTGTGTTTTATGTTTAATTTTTTCCCCTCAGTGATCTGAAGAAGAAATACAACATAACAGCAATTCCTAAACTGGTGATTGTGAAACAAACTGGAGAAGTCATTACTGACAAGGGAAGAAAACAGATCAGAGACAAAGGGCTATCCTGTTTTCGGAACTGGCTTGAGGGTGCAGATATCTTTCAGAATTTTTCTAGCTGAAAAGTTGGCAGATGAAAGCGAGACAAGGCATCATGGAAAATTTTGTAGAGCTCTGAAACGGTTGTTGTCTTTTTCAGACCAAGGGTAAGGCTTTTTTGTCTTTGCTTGTAAACCTATTTTGTTTTCAACTTGAAGATAAGCTATTCCAGTAAGTCATAAAATGCAATTATTGTTTTATTTCTATTGTTCTGTCTACTATATTCAGTATGAACCAAAGCATTCCTGGTAACACTGAAGAACTTCAGGAAAATAGGCTATTTTAGACAGCAATAATGGAGCACTGTGAGATCTATGCAAACACTTTGCAAAATCTGTACAGTAAAAATAATATATATGCACAAATATTTTTATTGATGACTTTTTTCTAGTGATTAGCACATATATTTTGTTAAGAAAAGAATATGTTTGCTTTAATAAATAGCTGCTTATGAAGTATATGTGTCTAATGTGTCTTCCCTTATCTATCTTAACAAGCTAATTGAAAAATGTCGTGATTTTTAAATAGGATGCATTTGTTTGTCAAGTCTAAGAAGAAAGCATTTTCCATCCCCTCCTTTTGCTAAAGTGTGTAGAAGCAAACATGAAAAATGATACCAGCTCTCTATGCTGAATGCTGATGATGCATCTAAAGCACAGCCAGGTTTGCTTGTATCCGCCACCCGTTGCTGCATCCAGATTCGGCAGCCGGTCTTTGTGACTGGGGTCCCAGGCCAAGCACCACGCAACTGGTGAGCTAAAGGAGCGCTTCCTATGAGAGGGAGCAAACCTATGTTTGTTGATCAGCATTTAAAGACTTTAGCTGGCAGAATTATTGTTGAGTCCAGTTACTAGCACTTACGTTACTAACACTTCAAGTCCAGATTACTCAATTATTACAAGTCATTCCCAATAAAGATATAGTTAGAACTGATCACAGCGAGAGAACCAGAAAGTTAATGTGTTTCACCCTTTTGCTCTAGTGTTAGTGGTGTTTTCTTAAAGATAACGACTTGCCTCCAACTGGAGTCTGTGCTGCTGATCAAAAAGCCCTCTGGGCCTGGCTGTTCAGGTGGGGGTGGCATTGCTCTCTTCAAGCCTCAGCAGCCTCTTGCAAGGAAGGTGACCATGCAATGACATCAGCCGGCTCCCTCAGCGCTCATGGGTGCAGCCTGTCAGGCCCCGGGGACTTACACGTGTCCGAGTTGGTCAAGTACAAGTAGGTGCTACAGGAGCACGTGCACTGGTCGGCCTGCGGATCGTGGCCTATAGGCCAGCTCTGGCTGGCTCCTGAGCAGTCCCAAGGAAGAGCTGCATACACTCCTGCCGCTCCACGCTGTCAGCTGAAGCACGATAGCCCCCCTTTCCCTTCACAGCCCGTGCCGGCTGAAGGCCGGCACCCATCCGCTGTGGCACTCAGTTGTGTCGGCCATCCCACCGTTCCTGTGTGGTCCCAAGGAGGTCACGGCCCTGTGACTGCACACGGATTCCTGACTCCCCGCCCGTTCCTCGTGCTGTGTGCGTCGGTGTCAAGGCATTTCAGCAAGGCACCCAAGCGTGCCGATTCCCCGGAACAGCAAACGCGGCTATAATGCAGCCCCTTCTTTGCGTGCCTGTGTTCCAGGGATTCCACTTCGGCCTGTTTTGTGGATTGCTATGTCCCTTCTGAAGCCAGTGGCTTGCTGCCCCCATCCACAACTTTCTCACTTGTTTGTTGAGGAACCTCTGCCTGACGGTGAGAAAATTCAGCAAGGAAGGCCTGACATTAGTGTGTGTGGATAATTTTATTTAATAACACAACTGTGTCATTTTCTTGTAACAGAAGAAAAAAAAAAAATTCTTCCCTGGGGTGAGGGCAGAGCCATATGTAAAAGAAGTCTGTGTACTTCTCACAGTACGTCAAAAAGTAAGTACTCCAGAGAAACTGCATTTAAAATGAAAAATATTAGATATAGGAAGTTTTCAGCATTGTTGTGAATCAGATCATCTTATTGCTGCTGTTAAAATGATATCTGGGAATACTGCAAATGAATTCTGATTTTTGCCACCTAACCATCTAAATAATGCTCAGGTTCTTTTCTGATGAATACTAAGCTTGCTGTGCAAGTGATGCATAGGCACTGCCCGCTGTTCTGGGACCAGCTAATGGCAAATGTATTTCAAACATAAGATGAGAAAAGAATAAAAGTGCTTCCAACAATTTTTATAAATAACGTTGCCTGAATGTGGAATAAATTACATAACAAAAGCATCCACTGTGGCCTCTTGCCAGGTATCAGGCATCCCTTGGGCCAAGGTAGCTTGGTTTGTTGTATGGCTACATGTACGTATATGGAAGAACTCAGTATTTTAAGACTGAGATGGAGTTAGGTCTTTTGAATAACTGACACACTGATTCAGTAACACAGACTCAAAATTCAGCTAGGAAATTTATAATGATGAAGCAAAGATACATACTATACAAAATACCCGGTTTGACTTCAATCAAGGGCTGTTGTTTTTGCATATCAGTGTTTGGAAGCTCAGAAAATGTTTTCCTTGTCAGTGCTAAAATAATGTATGTTTGACATAGATTAAGTACAGGGTAGTGGAAAATATTTGCTTATTAGCAGCACTTTGTGAAATTAAAGGAGCAGATCTCAGTGAGACAACCGTAAGGCTTGTTATTTCTTTGAATGTGTGCCAGTTGGGAATAAAATTTACCAGTGTACTAATATTTGAATTTACAGAATTATCCCTTTAACTTTCTTAGATAACAATTCTCTAGTGACTTTCTACCCTCCATCCTTAGTCACAGTTACTTTAAATATTAGTGAATACTAGTACTTCTGAATGAGGAAGAAAAAATGCATTTTTATATATCTATATATAACAATAGACAGTAGCATGGTGATACTGATAGATGCTGCATGCTCATAAAGGAACCAACTAAGGTAAAGAGGAGTGTCCTTCCTTATTCCATTGGACAAGATATTGCCCATTATTAGTAAGTGATTTATGAAACCATGTATGTTAAGATTGCTTAAGAACCTACAGTGTTGATTTTGTTGTAGAACTTAGGGAGAAATATTTTGCTAGGAAAAATGGCAAGGATTCTAAGTTGATGCTTTCTGAATTAATCTATACTGTGACTTTTGAGGAGGATTACTAGCTGCAGATGAATTATTTAGCTGTCCTGTGACCACTGAACATAGCATTTCGGAAGAGGCGAAGCATGCTGGTAGATTCAGACATGAAATAAACGTTATCATCACAAATGCAAACAACCTCTTTCTCTTTTTTCTCTTTTATTTCTGTAATTCTCCATAACGTACAGCTCTGCTACCCATTAGCCATTCATTCTTCTTCCTGGAGAGCTGCTGTTGTCAAACTTTAATAGTTCTATTCCCATTCAATATTGTCAAATAAATAAAATGCTTGTATTAGTAGTATTTTTAAAGGCAAGATTACTTACCAGTGCTGTGTGTTTTAAAAGGTAGTGCTATCTGCTTAAGATGCAAAAATTTCAAGGATAACTTTTTTCATTATTGGTATCTAAAATACAAATCCTCAGGCACCTTCTCTCTGACATTATAGACATGGATTCATTTTTAATTCTTCTGAATTTTTGATGATTTCTGAGTTAGGATCACAAAAAGTCTTTCAGCCTTAATCACCAAAGCTATATCCCTACTGAATAATCTTTAGTGAAGGAATATTTTCCTGTTGCAGATGCCAAACTCCTGGCTTTCTTTGAGGTGTAATTTATGTATATGTGTCTTTTAACTAGCAAATTCATCTGTGCTGTACCAAATTAATTCATATTTCTGGCTCATTCTTCTTTTGCAGTATCATTATTGTAAATGGTTAAAATATCAAAATCAACATTTGACAGTATTAAAAAATAGATACAAAATTATATTGTCTGTGGACAGTTGCCTGTGCAGTTATAGAGACCCTTGAACCAGAGAAAATGAAATAGTTAAGTTAGCTTCAAATCCCTTCATTTTAAGTTTGTCTTCCTCTCGCTGCAATGGCCACTGGAATTTAAGCATGTTCTTATGTGGTTTGCAGAAAAGGGGCTCTAAACCAAAACTAACTTTAAAAAAATTGTCACTGGCTGCCTACTACGCTTCAATGCTGTTTAGCAGCACCTCTCATGCCCTACTACTGCTGCCAGTTGGCTTGTGGAAGAACACAAACCAGGAAGAACTACGGAGTTGGTCGTAACGCTTATATGGAATTAGAACTAGTATCAAACATGCATACCTGAAGATTATATTTTATCCCTTTCCTCACTATCACCAAATAATGGTTTTTGTTGTGCTTAAACTGTGTATTTTTTAGATTTCAGCTGAAGAATAAAGTTCTAATGTGGGTACTTAGATATTTCTTCAAATGATATAATGATTTCTTGAATATGCATTTTTAGTATGAACTTAATCTTTTCCTTTGCATCTCTATTGAGAGTACATACAAAATGAAGTATCAGTAGCTCTTTTTGCAGTAGGAGGAAAGAGCAGACTGCAAACAGGTGTTCTTCAGGAAACAAGTAACAGTTGCTACATATACTCCTGTCAATTTCTATGAAGATGGATGTATACATGAGCAAATCCAACCAAAGGTGGATTTAAGCCTTCTACCTCCTCAGTTTCATTTAATTTTTCCTTGATCATATTCAGTACAATTCACGACTCTCCAAAGCTAAGAAATGCTGTCAGTGTCAACCAAAGAAGTTGCTATGGAAAGTGCTGTTTCTATCCGAAAAACTGAACTTAAAAGCAGAGTGGTACAGTCCCATAGAAGTACTTCAAATACAAGTCGAAATAATTTAGCATAGGAGTGTTCTCAGACTCCCGCCTGAGTAGGAACTGAGATGTGAGCCCTGACAATTCAAATGGATAAACAAAAATTTGCGGGCAAGGTTGTGAATAGATACAAGTACTGTCCTGGAAATGTTTGTACTCTGCTGATCCAGTAACTGTCCAGTAACTTAGATTTTGAAAAATTCTGTTGAAATTTTTCAAGCTGTTGAAAAATTAATAGATCCTTGGAGCGATAAACAACCATTTTGCATAGTTGGTAGCTAAGCCTCCCCAACAAAAACATTTTTCAGAGATGAGCGGTTTTCTGAGTATAACATGAGGACATAGTTCCCATACAAACTAAAATTTAACAGTATTACTATGCTTAGGTCAAAATTGTTTTCAAAGGAAATTATTTTACTCAAGTTAGTGGAGCTTTGTCCCAAAACAAGGCTGTTTATTGTGATTCTGTGCTTTGGTAGTAGTTCCAGTTTGGTTTTGAAATGCACCCACGTCTCTATCAGGACTGTCTGAGACCTAAGCTTTCTTTAACAGATAGCCTGCCTGCTTAAAAATAGAAAAGGATATTTTTAGTTATGTTTTGTTTATGCAGCCATCTACTAGTTATGTTTAACTCTTACTCTGAAATTAAAAACAATATTCTGAGCCTCAAATGGCTCCTAGTCTCTTTCACTGTACTCAGTCTGTGCTCTTAGTTTCTCCCAGTATAACATAAAATAGCACAATGAATGCTGTCTCTGAACATGGAGATGTTTGAAGGGTGCTCTGGAGCTCCAGGTAAGCTGATGCAATGTCAGCGCATACATGTTTTGTGAACCAGTATAGTCTATATATGTTGGAGACATACAGCTGTATCTTGTCGGCATCACCAAAGCAAAATTCCGTCATCTAAGTATCTTCTTTCTACAACTTCCTAAAGTTGCTATCACATGTAGTCCTGTGTGGTGAACAGAGCAAAGCCTGGAAGGGCAGGCAATGAGAAGGAGTTGAGATCCTGATTGTATCCTGGTGTCCCATTCCTGACTTGCTAATCGACACACAAAACACACATGCTCTGTTCCCGGTTCTATATTCAGCATTGCAGCTAGTCTGTGGTTATGAAAAGTTCTGCTTTTACTAATACCCTTTTACTAATACAACCTATCACCAGCATAGTATTCACATTAACAGTATCTGAATTTTGATTTGAAGTTGACACATTGCTACACTTCTCCGAGAAAATAGATGGTTCTTTCCTAAATGGTATCTGTTTTGAAATTTAAACAATTGTACATTTAAGGTCACCTAAGAATTTGAATATGTGGAGGATTTTACTATGCGTGGCACAGAAGGAGAGATCGTGTGCAGAGATCAAGGCAGAAGTATCACACATGTGGAAAGAAGTAGATAGAACTGAACTGCTTGGTGTAGAAGTAGCTCTAACTGCCATGGACGAAGCTTACAGAAAAAGTTGTTGGGACTCTGGGCCGAGAAAGGTGTGAGAATGTGACAATAAAATCCTACTGTGTTTGTTTGAGTCATCCTACGTTCAAGATAGTGGGACTTTCTTTGAAAATGAGCAAGATTGGCCAAAAAAACCCCCCAAACCTTCCAATTAGATGATGGCAAATTACGAAACCTCAAACCCTTGTCCTTCTGCTCAAGTCGAGAGAGTAAGTACCAATCTTGAAACTTCTAGCAAATGTCCAAAACCAAGTAGCTTTCTGTCAGGTGTGTGGAAGCAGGCCTCGTCATGCCTAACATTGGGTCAAGGACAGAGCGGACCCTGAGTGAGGGACAGGGGAGCTGGTAGGAGGTATGCGGAAGCCGCATGGCTGCGTTTTTTGCCACATCAGGAAGAAATGGGTGCATCTGCTGGAAGACAGCTCCCTTCTATGCAGGTGCTGCCCTGCCGTATCAAGCCCCTCCACTGAGCAGTTTTTATCTGCTGCAAATATCTATAAACCCTAGTACTGTTGTGTTAAGTCAGAGTTTGTATTGACAGAGGGCTGAACCTGTCTCTCTGCCTTCTCTCCTGTAACTGGAGAAGTAATCATTCTGCCTGACCTGAACCTGCAAAGTAGCCTGCATGTTTTCTCTGTGACAGGTATTTTGTGTAGCAATGCAGAAAAGCATCGTAGCTCAGACCACTTCTTAGCGATTTATGTTCTGTTGTACTTCAAGCCTGGGAATTTCTGACCAGCTGAACTTGACTCTGTTAATCCAGGCAGAATGCTCCTTGCTCACAAATCAAGCCATGGTTTGTAATCTGCTTACCAGATTTGTTTTAAAAAGAGTTGACACGCTTGTCCTTTGAAGTGTGTCTATTAGTTTGAATTACTTATTTTCAGTCTCATCCTGGAACATTCTTATCTTACGGTCAGATGACAAAACACAGGTATAAAATCTGAGGACACTAGAAGCTACGTTAGAAGTATTTGATCTGTTGGAGTTTAAAGGAAGGAACTTGATGGGACCATCAAGTGCAGTCTGGATATACCACAGTATATTGCCATCTGGATTTGTTGGCAAACTGTATTTGTTGGCAAATAATTTGTTGCTACACCCCAACTGCACTTAGCATGTAGATAATCCAATTAGTGCAGGGCTTCCAGAAGCATCCCCATGGCTTTCAGAAGGGTGGTGTAATTATCATGCCGGATAGAGCCAGGATGATTATTGAAGTGGGACGTGGGAGGGTCTCTTCTTCAAATAGTAAGGGAGCGGGTGTTCAGGAGTTAAGCAAGCTAGCAAGAGAGACAGCCAGCTGCAGCGGCTCCCGGCTAGATCGAGAGGGGACGGTATGTTAGGCTGGAGTTGCTGTTAGTCTGGCCAGTTGCCTTCAGGCTGGTACCTGTTTCTGTAGACCCAAGGCCAAGGGCAGTTTGGGGAGAAGGGTGGGGGGAAGAGAGGAGGGACCAGTCCTACCCCTCTGCATTGCTTTCTGTTTAGAACAGTGAAGCTGAGATCCGGCAGCAGAGGCCAAAACCTGAGTCCCCATCTGAGGGTAACAAAGAGACGGGCTTGGTCCTTTGCTAGGTGAGGTGAAGGAGGAAGAAGGCTGCAAACTGTATTTGTTACATCTGCCTCTCCCTGCCCTGTCCTACGCCCACCTCGGGAAATCCTATCTGCTCAGCTGCCTTAAGTTGTTCAGAATCTTTATCCAAAGCCTTAGATGTTTTATCTAAGGAAGATATTAATGGTTCCTGAGGACTCGTGAGAAAGGCTATTTTAATCTCTCCAGGTGTCACACTGCATTAAACACAGGGCCAGTTAATGGCAGGGGTTAGCCCTGGAGCAGTAGTCACCTACTGGTTTTCAGCATAAAAACTTTACTGTTTTAAAGCGTTTCTCTTTTTTTTTTTTTTTTTTTTTTTCATCCATATTTATTGCTCTTTTATTACCATTTGTACTGAAGTACACTAGCTCCTAAGTTTGCACACATTAGTAAAAGCAAATTTTGCAACAGCCTTACTTTGTTTTTATTAGGTGTAATTTACAATGCATGTAATAGGTAAAATAGATTCTTTTTCAAAAATGAATGTACAAAGTTATGCTACTGAGTTACAGTCTGGAACTTAACAAGGAAAATGAAATTTAGAATTTAAGGTCTGTGTATGTATGTCTGATTTAAATACACGAAACTGTGAGTTATATCACTTCATATCAAGTGATCTCCCCAGAAGCAGTTCTTCTTAAAGCACACATAAACTAGGCTATCCAACAGTGTATTATTGTTACCACATGAAGGTAATTCCTTATTTTATTTTTCATAATACTTCAGAAAATGTCTTTAAGACTATTATGGGACCTTGAAAATAAACATGAAATAACTGATGATTGGACCACAGATAACTAAGAATTATGAGAAAGTGAAGAGGCCTCTCGATCAGTCAGGAAAGCATTTCTAGTTTATATCAGTTACCCAGGATGGGACAGTAAGTAACAAATATGCAATCAAAAAAAAAAAAAAATCCATCATCTCACTCATGCTGATTTAGTGGTGTGTTCATGACTCTATGAGGTTTTATCAGCAAAGCACCACTCTTACTGGTTTTATTCCTGATACATGCTACACTAGGAATCCCTCTATCTTCTAGCTTATCTTGAAAAATTAAACTGTTACTTAAGAATTTGTTTTCTTGAAAAGAGAATATGCATTCACAAAGCTTGTATCTTCTTATGGCCATCTGAGATTTTAAAAAGGCATGGAAATTATTCCACTAGATTTTTAACAGCCTTGAAACACAAACCCTTTTTCCCCTATGAGTGATTGCCAAGGATGAAATATCTTTAAAGAAATATTTTACTTTATTACATGAGAGGTTGCATGAAGATCCAAATTTCTTTGATTCTCCTAAATCTGATGCCAAATTACTGCAAGAAAATTTCTCGTCAGTCTTCCATTTCTGCCTCTGGATGGTAAATACTGAAGGAATTTCACTGACCTGATGCCCTACAAGGTAATTCTGATCCCAGTGCGAATACTTCAAGCCATTTCTCAGGCTTCTCGTTTATCACAGCAGGAAATCTGTTGTTGTGTGTAAAACAAAAGCAACTATAAAACAGTGCTTCTATTTAAAATTAATTTAATGCTTAATCTTTTTTATTCCCTTCCCTCTTTTCTTTCTAGTTCAGAGGGTGAGATGATAACACAATACTAGTTACAGGCCTGTCTGGAACCGCTGACAGTGTTCAGGAAGTTAGCTCACCACCAGCCTGTCTCAGGCAGGTGAAAATCTCCAGAGAAATACTAAGCCGTGTTCATAAAACATCCCTGGAATGTACAAATGACCATTTGAGATGAGACAGATTCTTGAAGAGAAATTCTTCCCATTTAAATTAAATTTAATTCTGAAAAGAGGATTTGAGTGGGATTTAAATAATTCAAGCATGATTTTCAGCACGGCAATGACACTTATCTTTCTCTCCTGGCATTGATCTCACCACAAATGTGACAATAATCTCTTCAGACATCATTTTCTTGGTTTATCCCCCCTTATTGGTTGAGAGAATCTCCATAATTTACATAAACGTTAGCCATAATTTTAGAGGAAAATACAATGTAAAGTAACTCCCATTATGTATGAAAGTAACTATTATTCTCCATGTAAAGTGTACAAGCCTAAGCATTTTCTATCAGCATGCTCAGAAATAACAATTCTTGTCATTGAATATCGTGGATGTGGGCCAGCAGTATTCTTGCATTATTTTGCACTAGGCGGAAATCTTCCGATGGGATGCTATTGACTATAATAAGAGCAAAAGCAAATTGATGAAAGTAGTAATGATGAAAAGCAGAATATTTTTATCCTGGAACTCTTAACTGAAAAAATGAATAGAAGAGCATTGTTCTTACTATGAAACTAGCAAATAGAGTCACAAATGGAAAACAGCAAGTAGAAGAAAAATGGCAGATTCCAGGGTAGACTTTTAAGGTTCATTTACGAGCCTTCACTTAAACGTGACTTGTTGACTAGGAAAAAGATCTATTACAAGAAACAATGCAGCAATACTTGTTTGTTTGTTGTTTTTTTTTTTTTTAATTTAGTCTTGTAGAAAGGCCTTTCCTTCCAAATACTAGAAGCTGCACAGCTGTAAACTAGCCAGCAAAATGATGGCTTAAAAGTTGTCCCAAAGAAAAGAAAAATAAATATTATTTAGTGTCTAAAGTATTCTGTCTTTTAAAACATTGTGGCTTATTATACCATTATTCAGCTCCAGGGAAGGCAAGGCAGTAGCTAAAGGCAGAATTATTTTCTTCTGTATTGTTTTTTGTTTTGACTTTCTTCTCTTGTAGATGAATCTGCCTGTTTTCTGTGTCTGTTAAACTAAGTAATTTTTTTGTCAAACACCTCGTTTAACAAAAGATGATGAGCATTCTTTACTGTTTAGTCCTTAGGTACATTTTAATTGCCTAATCCACTTTCCTCAAAATCTGCTGAAGTCTTAACTCCAAACTGAAGGGTTTATTAGATGGTAAAATACAATAATGACACTTTGTACCTGTCTGGTCACATCCGCCCAGATTTCACCATCACCAAAACACCAGTCATCCCAACAGTCCTGGGAAGCTGCTGATAACGATCTGTATTCATTTTACTGATGGGGAAAATAAGACATAATGAAAGTGTCTGGGAAGGTTGCCTGTGAAATTTGTGGTAATGCCAGGACCTGAACACAAACTGTGGTGTGATTTGATTCCTAAACCAGGGGTTACCAAACTATGGCTATGGACTCACTGCACAATTACAGTAAATAATCTACAGGTGATTCACAAAACTATGCCACCTTTATAATGTTTTCAATTAGAAGAGCTGATCATAAGGGAGCATGAAAAGTTATGCTCTCTTGAGCTGAAATATTTGGTAAGCACCACCTTTTTCTGCAAATATGAAACATAATAAAGCCGAAAGGCCTGTAGCTGTAATTGCTAAATGAGTTTGTGCCTTCTGTGTTTTTCTCTTCAGAGATGTATGAATGAAAAACACCATGATAGTAAGATATGTTAATGACGTACTCACCCACAGCACCAAATACATGTATATCCTAAAAAAGGGGAGAAGGAGAGAATATTTACTCCAAGAAAAATTATATTGTTCCATTATATGAAGAGAATATTTACTCCAAGAAAAATGATAGCATTCCAGCACACTCATGACACCAGGCATAATGCAGGACACGGGAACAATGCAGAGTCACTGCAGGTACCTTCTAAGCCTATTTTAAACACTGGGCAGTTACCTTAACGGCACACTTAAATACGCTGCTATGGCTATTGCACCCATTTTTCCAGGACACGTTCACCTTTCCCACTCTCAGAGTCTTGCCCAGGTAGAGTTTTGGTGAAAGCAGCTTGTGCCTGTGGCTTTTAACCTCTGTGAAAGCAGGAGCCAGAGTTGCGTGGGAGGGGGAGCAGCAGCACCTGGGGCAGCAGAGCAGGAGATGCTGAGCAGCAGGCATCTGGCTTCTGGGCAGAGAGATTAGGCCGGGATGAGAGGACAGGGGAAGGCTGCCAGCTCAAGGTGAGGAATTTAGGTAGATGTTTGAAAGGAATGGGATGATCCTGAGTGGGAGAAAGTGAATTTTTGTCTTGCAGCCATGTAATTCTGAGTTGGGATACACTGGCAGTGTCAGGACAAGTAGGGACTGGAGCGGAAGGGGCTGGGGGCTGTGTGTTATGTGAGGGTCCAGGAGGGATGAGGTTACACTGAGACATGTCCACCCTCTTTCCACTCAGACAGCAAGACATCCTCAGGTTTGCGGACCAGAGCAGATACCCAAAAGGTGGTGAAACACCCACTGCAGCCAGGAGGCCAGGTGCTACCTTCTCTTCTTTTTTGATACTGGAAACTTGCTCCGTCACCAGCAGACGTGGCAGGAAGGAGCCAGAAGGCCACTGCAGCACGAGGTAACAGTCACTGAGTTCACAGAGGGGGTTTTCTGGCCGTTTGCAGTGTCGTGGTTGGGCCCAGGGACTCTGCTGCCCAGAAGCAGCGCTGAGGGCCACCAGAGAGCGGGCAGGCCAGCTCTGGTTTTGCAGCTGGGGCACTGCTTGGTCCAGCTGCTCTGCGACACTGAGGATGGGCAGCCCCAGGAGGAGACACGGCTGCTGTACTGCTTGTCATTCAGCCCCGCAGTCACCGCCAGGTCAAACCCAGGTGCTGCTTTGCTTACCCCAGCATGACATCATTCCCTTCAATAAGCTCTGGCAAGTGTATTAAAATGGGCCTGAAACAGTTCCTTTTGCTCACAAGTTTAATGCAATGGGCCTCATCTAGAGATGATGCACTATTGCTACCACTTTTCTCTCTTTCAACACCTTATATATGCCATATACAACACAATGAAGGTAGCTATTTTTTAAAAAGTGCTTGCATTCTCCTCCATTGTGCTATCCTGAAAGACAAGTGGTCTGAATGTGGTTTCTTTTTGTGTGCACTGATCTATTAGATAGTCCTCTTATCTCCCATCTCACCTTTCCAACAGTCAGCTGAATCTTCAAAGTACTGTTTGTTCTCTAAGCAAGATATTGCTTGTTCTCACAGTACTTGTCCTCCATCCCAGATTAATTGAAATTGAAACAGTTTGAACAAGGACATTTATAGATTGAAGTTTTACCTAGTTGCTGCAGTTCCTACCAATACTTTTATATATATATAAATATATATAAATATATAAT
>JMFS01021179.1:0-11190 GCA_000699545.1 Podiceps cristatus
CCCCGCGTTCAAACAAGCTTAAAAAAAATGTGAGAAAAAGCCCTCCATCTTTAGGTTTCACTCACAGTATTGCTTACAATTTGTCTGACATTTCAGTCCCTCTCCTGATTACAGAGTGCAGGCTGCACTTGAGAAAAGAAATGCAATTTAGAGTCTGTAGCTGCAGTCTCAGTACCACAGAAAGGTCTTGACAAGCAGCACTACACGAGCTCTGCTTCATCGCAGGGTTTTAATCTGCACCCCATCACTCACCCTCTGGCGTACAGAGACCTGGTGTCAGTCTGCAAGATTAGAAGCCTATTTAGGAGGCAGAGTACAGTTTGGGAATAACAAATACTGCCAGTGTAATACACACAGTTTGTGAAGCCGTCAGTGCACAACCTACTTGGCCACATACTGAAGAAAGATTTTGGGTTAAATTCTAACTCCTTCTCTGCACTTACACATTGCTTTAACTCATCCGTTCTCCTACACAGGACAGCAACAATTTCAGCTGCAGCTGCCAACAAACAGGATCAGTAGGACTCAGCTAGGAAATCTCAACATACGTATTTCTCAAGCTGTCAGGCTATTCTTACTGAGAAGATTCAGAAATAAATTAAAAAAAAAAAAAAAAAAAAAGACTTAAGCAAGATGGTATGCCAGAAGGCATTGTTACAAAATAACTATGAGATACCTCCTCTGAAAGATTCAGAGGAAAAGAAATGCAGCAAGAAAGCTGTAAGACAGCACACGGATAAAAGATTGACATCAGGCTTCCCAGCTGTACTCGCTGGAGTTATTCTTTCCAACGTAACGCAGTGTCTGAGAGCATCAGCACCCAGTGCACGCTGCACTGTGTTCCCCGCGCTGCCAAAACCCCAGCAGCACCCCCCACTGCTGCACTCAGCTCAGCCCCTGCCTAGCTGCTTTCCCAGCAAAATGCGGGAGAAGCGGACAATTCCTGTGGTTGACAGAAAGCAGGGAGGAAGCCAAGGACAGGCAATAACCCCAATCCACACGATCGCGCCCGGTGGCTTGGGACGCGGGGCAGGCAGCTTGAGCTGGAAAGCAGCGGTGCACGCACACGGCCACAGCAGCTCACGCACGCAGAGCGCAGGGCTTAGGTAACTTTGCGGTGAGTAATCCCCGTTCAGTCCCAATACTTGACAATCCCAGCTTCTAAGGCCATTTTCCTTTTGTTACAAAAACATGATGAGAAGGAACATCTGTTTTGTGAAACAGTGTTTCATAGCACACAACATAGCTCATTTCTGCTGTGCCATCCTTAATAGGCACAGCACAAATTTGGCAATGCACTTCAGCTCTTTCATGCCACTCCTGCAATCATACTGTCCAGCTGTAAGCTTACAACATGAAGCAGTTACTGAAAGATTGTTTCGGCATTTTTAATGATTTGTGTCTTGCCTCTACCTCCCACCAAGATCATACTCATCAACAGCTGTGAACAGAATTTTTTGCTCACTGCAGTCATCCTGGCTGTAAGATACACTTAAGGCGTGAATCACAAAGAAATGTGTGGGCTATAATCACCCTCCAGATTTGTGTCTCATTTTTCCAATCAAGTTGAGAATTTCAGCAGTCCTGGGCAATAAGGAACAAAATTAATTTCTCTCCTCAAATGACTCCATGATGTTGTCACGAGGTTCCAAGGTCCGGGCTCCCCAGCCAGCTCTCTCATCTTGCTGACCAGAAGTCTACAATAATTTATTATGCCTTTTTTTTTTTTCCCCCCTCCTTTTTTTAAAAAAATAAACCAAAACAAACCCCTAAAACCTTCAGGAGACAAAAGGTCTGAAGACAGTTACGGACGTATTCACGTCCTCTTGATAGTATGTTAAACTATTAAAATACAGGCATTGCAAATCTGGTAGGCAACAACACAGCTTTTGTATAGCAGAATTTCCAGGAACTTTCCTTTTGGGAACAAAAAGCAGGCAAAGGACCAAGTTACCTCTCAAACGTGTGCTGCTAAGGGTTACAACTTCAGACTGGATGCCCCACATAATGTTGGCTTGAGATTAAAACATAGAACATGGTACAGATATAGAACTGTATGTCCCTGACTAATTAGGGTTTATAGGTACTTTGAAACAGTGTGTTATCATTGCCAAACAGCACCACAGGGGCTCTGTGAAGAAGTCAAATTTGCCTATCAGGGTCTACCACTCATAATAAATGATATTTAAATATGCACTGTTTACTAATATATACTAATATTTACCAATGCTGGTTCTTATGGACACTAACTTTCAACACAATTTTTTCAAACTCTGTTCTTACGTACATGCATTTTAATAATTCAAGGGGCTCTAATACCGCTCCTGTACGTGAGGTACTAATGCACAGCTAGTCTGTTATGACTGCTATTTTTATGTTGCATATAACTTTCACGAAGTCATTATGGCATCAAAAAGGATGACTATGCAGCACGGCAGGGTTGTTCAGATAAGCACCCCATACCGCGCACTTGGTTGGGTTTGCAGAGTGATACAGGGAGGCACAGGCTCCGGCGTCTTGGCATCTGGCTCTTACGGACTTTTTGTGATCACGTTGAACAGGCGTTCTGTGAGCGCCAACTCCTTTGGGCAGAGCTGCTCATGAAGGCTGCCAATCTCCACGCACATGACGCTAGATCTGCTAAAGATGGTATTCGAAAAGGACCGCTGCCAGCATCCACCAAGCAGCTCTACAAACTATCTGTTCTGTGTCAGCGCAATTTGAGTGTGTGGAACAGTTTCACAGGGCGGTGTTTTTATGAGCAAATACTAATTTGGTCACAGTAAAAGACATAATGTCAATAAGGTGGATAAGAATATATGAAAAACTGGTTTATCTCTGAAAGATCAGTAGTGATAACATGAATAAATAGATTCAGTACTATGTCATGACATCAAATACTTTTTGCATCTACCAAATTTTATTCTTCAAGGGACAGGTCTAAAAAAAACCCCACATCACAAGCTGTTATTTCAAGCTGTAAGGGAAGTAAGCTTTTTGCTGTCTGGTAAATATTAGCAGATTCCTCACACGTTAGCAAACTGAAAATTGTAAGTTCTTCAGTTTTACAATTCCTTTGGTTTTAATGGAAAGACTGCATCAGTCTCAATTGCTTGTAAACCAACACAACTATCTTTCCTTGTTACCTTACATGTGCTGGAATACCCTAGCTTCCTTATGACTGACAATCAGCTTCTAAAAAGACCTGAAGTCAAGGTAACATTTTTTTCATAAATTGTAATTGCAATTGTTTTAGCTGGTGGTTTAGATCACCAGGTTTTTTTGTTTGTTTGTTTTTTTTTAAAAATGGTAAAAACTAGAAAGATCCATCTCACCACTAAAACAGAAAAACTACTGCCAGTTACTTGGATTATCACAGATATTCCAGACCTGAACGGAGACCCTCAACAGAGCCAGGAAGTGTCACTCACCAAAAAACCCAAGATGACATCATCAAACACTTAATTGCTCGCTGATGACAGGGTCAACTTTGTTTGTACAACTCTTGAGTATCACACTGTTTGTGTGCATGTACTGATACTGCTAACCAGGACCCACAATTCACTCAATGATGATTTGACTGAGTTATCTTGAAAACAAACTTATTACTATACAATTTTCATTTATTATTTTTAAAATACACAGGATTTTATAACTATATCTACTTTTTAAAAAGAACTGTTGTAGATTCTTTTGCTGGTCTGCAGGCAATCGATGCCATTCTGCTTTCAAGAATATTGTCTTTAACAAGTGTTGACTGTTGGTCGAGTGACCTTTTGAGGAATTAAAAGTGATCTGCTTCAATTCACAGGCCTTTCGGTCAGAGAATCAGAGTTTTGGATAATATTAGTTTGAGATTTTTCTTCTGGCATGTTTCAACAGAGATATCCTGTCCTAATTTTAGTCAGGGTATTAACTGAACCCTTCACAAACCTCCAGATTAACAGCCCTAACCAAGAGCAAGCATTTCCTCTTCTTTTTCTTGGAAAGCAAATATCTACTCACAGTTCTTACTAAAACCAAAATGAGGAGAAACTTTCAGAGTACCACTTACAAAGTCCCTCTAGCTTCAGTATGGTTCTGGGATAATCACTACTTCAGTTGCAGACCTGGTACGTGGCACAAATGATTGCACCTACTGCTACCTTGTTTGTACTAATTTTTTGATTCAGAATTCCCCACTTGATAAAAAGCAAGTCAGAAGAATTCAAGGTAAAAGTTTCCTGTGACAGGAAGAGATGCAAGGACATACCTCTACCTACATAGCAGGTTTCCTGCTTTTAGCAGAGTTAAGATTTTAAACGGGTTTTGTTCATACCTAGGGTAGATAAACAAGTGTTTTGTTGAAGGGGCTGTGTCTTTTGACATTGCATTCTAACTTTTAAACATATGCAGGATGCCCAGACCTGCCCTGGAGTTAGCCAGCCAATGCAAGGTTTGTTCAGTGTAGCTTCAGTAGGAGTGAGAACAAGGTCAGCTGTAACTCATGAGGGATGAAAAAATGGAGCCAAGAGGGTTTCCAAGGAAGATCACCCTTTACCTCAACACTTTTCAGAAAACAGAAATTCAACAATTAGCCTGAAATAGCCGAACAAAACAGTTTAAAGAACAAATGTTGAGGGTTAATGAGCAGAGCAAATGGAATACGATTTATTTAGATTGTCATTAGCTAATAACAGTACAGATTGCAAGTATGGAGACCTAAAGTTCTGAATACCTGTTTCTGGTCTTAAAAGTGCGTAGACAGTATGTCACAGAAAAAAAAAAAAAAACAAACCACCAAAACCAACATGCTCAATACACAGCCCTCCCAATTTAACCTTCAGAAAGTGAATCACCTAATGACAATATACAGTGGCAGAACATTCAAACATGGCTTTGAGCCCCTTTATTGCATTCATTTTTCCTTTGCTTTAGAGAATTGCATTAGTATATTCATTTCTTGTGATAGCAAATTGCTCAGATATCACGTCAGACATTGCCTTCATTGTACCTCCTGAAGACAGCCTTTAATTTACCTTCGTCTTTCCCTGTCAGGGGCAACCACTTTGCCTTAAATAGGAGCTAGTGCTGAAAAAGCACTACATAACCACTAGCTATCGCAAAGGAAAGGAAACAAAATCAACAAAATGAACTAGCGTGCTTCAAAAGGACAATCATCACTATCCAAAAAACCCAAGACATTACAAAAGATAGTCTTCAAAAGTTTTTAGAGCTCAAGCAAATCAGAGGAAAGAAGCTAAGGCAGTTCTTACAAAAAGTCTGTCCCTGTTTATTCATATCCATTAAGCCAATGGAAAATAATGACAACAAATAGTTCAACATGTTCTATTCAATTTCCTTCTTCTCTATGCTTGTTAATTCAACACAAATTCTTTCCATTCCAGTTTGTCTCAGAAAACTAACAAAATGACAAGTTTCCTTGGGGGAAGAGAGGGGAAGGAAGAAGCACAGTTGCTGAAGTATTGTAAGAAAGGATGCCAGGAAACAAAAAGCACATTCTGCAGATACGCAACAGATTTCCAAGAAAAGTGCAATTCTTGCACCACTGTTGCTAGCAAACAGAGTTAATGTGGCACTTAAAGAGCTAAAGACTTAGTGTGTGGCTTACAAGATCACAGTTTTTTGGGTTTCTACCTAGATTTATTTTTATCTTCTCATGCAAAAACCAAAATGTGCAGCACTTCATTTTTAAGCAAATATGCAGGCATATTCTTCATATAAAAGGAATCTAAAAATGTTCTCTTCTTGGTCATATTTGGGGCCAGATTCAAGCTAGCAGGTTGGTATTATCTGGTCAACTATAATATTTGCTCAGTGAGACCTTCAGAATTCTTGGAAAATTTATTTTAACTTTGGAAGCCTGCTTTTGAAGACTAAATAAAGTATTGCTTTTGTTACTTTAATTCAAAAGAACAGTAAGGCAAGGGTCACCTTTTTGAAGGGTGCTCCATTTCAAGGCAAACAGTAAGGAGCAGAAAAGCTGTTCTAAATCTTAATCCCTAAGAAGCAAGAGCAACTGACAGCTGGATCAAAAGTGCTGATCAACTATTCTCACTTGTTCTTTTCTTTTGCCTCCCTTTTCTTACAATCTGTAGGGAACAGCAGGCATTCAGAGCTTGAACTGCATGTTTTGAAGAAACCACAGACACGAGTTAGACAGTCAAGAAAGTAAAACTTCATTTTCTTAGGTGGTGAATGCTGGGAACAAGCACAACGGACGGCAAAATCAGCTAGAGATGCAGAAAAAGTATGGGTTGACTTTAGAGTCTATTGTTTATAGGCTTTATAGTCCTTGGGCTTTATGGTTACGTTATTTCTATAGGATACTCGTGTATAAACAAGGATCAGGAGATCCCTCATTTTTTAAAATTACAAATAAAACCAAAACCTATCCAACATGTGGTTTTATCTGCTGCAGTCACATATCCTGCTTTCAGGGGTTGTTCCAGAGAAGAACAAGCACTAGGAGAGCTGTTACAAAGTAGATGCATCGGTAATTTCAACCCAGTGTCAACATCTAGATTTTAGAAAACTCTGCTTTCCTCTGACCTGCACTGGGACTGAAGCACACAAGGGACAAGGCAGAGACGGAATCTCCTCTTATTTCTAGCTTGCACTACAGTAATCAGCTGTACAAAGAGAAAGAAAACTTCACAAAAGTCTTATTGAGCATAATACCATGGAGCTGACTCACAGCGTGACTCTTCTGTGATGAATTAGTCACTACAAGAGCTGGCAAGTTCATTGTGTTTTAATTGCTGTCACTGCAACAGTAGGGTTAATACCTGGCATGACAGCTGATCTGTCTTTGAAAGTATATGATTATTCTCTCAGAACCAACAAAGAAAGGTGTTTTTGTTAGAATTACAGAGTTTTAGCATGTCTTCCTATCTGTCAGTTATCTTCTCAAATACAGGTGTACCGATCTGCACCATTTATGATTTGGTTTGTTTCTGTTCTATATATCCTCTTTACATTATGTTAATGCAAAGAGTTATAACTTGGGAATTTTGGTCATGAAGCTCAGCTCTGTAAAAAAAAAAAACAATTGTAAGAATCAACATTCAGTAAGGAAGACTTTTCAGGCCCCAGAACCAGTATGCAACAACAGTAAACCTTTGAGTCAGTTTTGAACCAGGGACCTTCAATAATGTTCCTCCAACCCCCCATAGCAGTAATATCGCCACAGCTTTTATTTCAAACTGTATGCTCAGCATTTGCCTTTTCAATCACAGACTTTACACCTGTGTTAATGCAGAAACCTTTCCTCACCTTTAACGTGGCAGCCAAGCTGGCCATGTGTTCATTCAGAGTGCTCTCCGACTCCTTGTAAGTCAGGCAGGTGAACTGATACTCCTCTGGATCAAAGGCATCTGCTCCCTGCTGCTCCACGTCGTTAGCTACCCCATCATAATAATCCTCAATATCCCCAGGATCCTCATCCTCTTCCTCCTCCTCGCAATTAGGGTCATAATCCTCTTCATTGCTGTCAGAGCCCTGGCTGTTCATGTCCACGGACATCTTAATGCCCTGTCAAACTGCAGACCAGGAAAGCAATTGCAGCTTCTTTTTCTCCTCCAAACTTTATCGTTCTTTTGATTTCATCTGAGCTCTGTCTCCTAAGGGGGGGAAAAACAATTTTTTCTGTTGCCTAAGAAATTGTAAGAGAGGCTCCGTCAACATCATACAGGTGATCAAACAGCCAGGAACGGACAGACCCAACGGCCCAGCTAAGTAAGATTCTGCCGTGCGGGCCCCTGGTTTGGATCCACTGCGAGCCTTGTGCCTGCAAAGCCAAGTCTGCTCTCACAGGAGAGGTCCAAAACATCAGAGATCAGCTTATTACATTGCATCCTAGCCCCCAGTGCGGGCCCCGCGACGTCTGACATTTGGAAAGTGGCTCCACAACCTTCACTGCAGATCTTTTCAGAGATACAACTAAATTTATGACATTAAGTTTTTACCAACAGCCTGAAGTGCTGCAGAAAAGCATCATATCCGTTTCACCAACAGGAAAAAACACAAATCCCTTAACTATGACGACAGTAGCTAGAAAGGGAACCTGTTATACCCTGTACAAGTCCATGTTGCTTCAGAACCACAGCCACTAAGTGGGACTTTGGAAAATAAGCAAGCAGATTTCTCACATACACCAAATTTAAGTGTCTTCAATATCATCTCAAAAGAAATGGTGAAATTAGTTAATCCCTTTCAGTAGGTTCTGCTGGGGGTGATATGGCTTGGGCCTTAGACATCTGAGGGGGGAAATAAAAGAAATTCTCTCATTTTATTACTTTCTCAATATAGACATATTACCTCCTGAACATGGAAATTCACGCTAAAGTGTTGATGGCCGCTATTCAAGAAGAATATTAAATATGTTGTGTAATTAAACCACACAAATTCAAGTTCTAAGAGGTTCAGCAGTATGTATCAACCTTGAATTATGGTCACCTCATATTTAGTCACAAATTTCCATTTACCCAAATAATTTTAGTTCAAGAGAATATGTTAAATACAAAAGACTTAAAACAATGCTGAAAGCAAATTTTAAATATAAAAACATATGCATAAAATCAAAGCTCTATTTTCCACAAGCAGCATGTATCGGGTTTCTTACATGTTTGCATTTTGCATTAGGTCTATTACTCAAATCTATTTCCACAGTATCACAATTTGTAGCTGCTGGGGAAACCATAATCAAACTTTGAGAACCCTGACTTCAGAGCACAGGAAATCTCAACCATAAATTTTCATTATTTTTCCACAACTCATTTGTTTTCTGTTTCCAGTAACCTGACGAGGCAGCACAGAATAACCAGGAAGAGATGTGATATACAATTAAGTTGAGAGGCTGCAGTGATTTCAGCAGACATAAACCACCAGTGAGAGAGGATGAAGGCTAGCAGCTAATTATATTATCCCCTGAATTCTGGTCTCCATTCCTTTCATGCACCTCTTGATTCCTTAGCTATCCACAACGTAAGTAGCACACAAATATTTTACAGCATTGCTTCCCATAGAACTTCAGTGGACCAGAGGCATCACCTGTCTGTATTGGAAGGAGATACATGAAATCTGATTTGAGACACAAGGCAAACCTATATTGTCCCTCCCTCTATCCTGCTTATGTTAATGATTCAGTTCTCAGCTTAATCTGTATCAACACTGACCACCGACATAAAAAAAGTCACAGGTCTTTACCTCTTAAACCTCACGTTAAAGGAACAACTTATCTGAGAATCTAAGACCACTGTGAGCATTCCTACAGCGATACCCATAGCCCAGTGTGCAACAGCTTCGTTCAGCCAACCTCAGAACAACACAAAGCCCAAGCAAGTTTCATCAGTCAGCAAAGTTCTTACACTCACTCAGATCATTCCACGCTTTAGAGAGTGAGGCAAAAAAAAAAAAAAAAAAAAAAAAAGGCAAAACATTGGATCCATTTGCTATCTCAACACATATTGAGACCCATCCAAGCAAAGAAATGTTTTCAGATATTGAAGCAGCATAGCGGGCCTACCCGGTACCTCAGCAGTTACATACCAGTCGCTGGGGAGAAGAGGCTCCGGAGGGCGCAGAGCTGTTTCCCTGTGCCACTAACACACTTATTTCAACAAACAGAGGAACTGTTTGCACAGGCAAATGGCATCTATCAGGCAGAAAAAAGTCTTGAGACTGGGTGACTTTTCTGAGTCCTGTCACAACATTCTTGGAAAGAACTCACTTCCAGCATAACTGAACGTCAGATGGACAGGTGTGAACGGGAGAAGACTAAGGCACAAGCTCTGTGGACAAAGCAAAGCACGGTACTAGGAAAATGAGGAACATACCTCACCTAATGCTCAGCCCAACGCCCTAATGACCCAATGACGAGCTCTCTGGATACAAACTAAGACATGGCTAATGCTTGACAGCACTAGTTTTTTAGATGTTAACCTCAAAAAAAGAGGGTCAAAACCCCAAAGAATATTTAGATTAAATAATTACCTTAATCTCAAAAGTCAGAATATAAAATTTAAAACCATATTTAGATCGCTTTCCTACCCAAGGGAGGATGAGGTCCTTCTTTATCACCTTCATCCAAGATACTCCCTCATCTTACTACCACTGATACAATTTAATCCCCTCTCTTCCTCCTTGCAGGAGCTCATAAACACACCCACCCCTACTCTCTGCTGCGTCTTGGCTCCAGCAGAAATGCCCTCTTGCTGACTCCTGCTTTGCAATGCAATTCTCAACATGGTCCCTCAAAACAAAATACCTCCAAATATGCTGCCACCGGTCTCTCTCTGACCTCACCACTGTTAGACAGATTAAATCACGTGACTCCACCTCATACCTTGTCCTACCTTATTGTTCTTTTCTGATTTCTTGCCCTCTGTGGGATTTCTCTAATAAATATTTTGAAGGGCACTCCTCTTATTTTTCTGTTGATACTTCGCAGCCATTTGAGACAACTAACTCAAGTCTGCCTCCTGAACTATGTATCCACGCAAACTTTAAAAGGACTGACACTTCTCTTTTCACTGAATCCACCTACAACCTCAACTCTACACTTAGTATCAATTATCAATGTTAATCATATCTTCATCTATGTCCCTCAAACCTGTAATCTGTGGATCATCCTCAACTGCTTCTTCACACACACAGCACTCATACCTTGCCGCTTCCTTCTCCACTGAGCTTTTAGATAGGATTTTTTCTTCCCAAGAGTGAAAAACTAGAACAACATCCCCCGTCCTTTTCACCACAGATGACTCTGCAGAGACTTTGCAGCCATATCTCACATCCCCCGTGAATCTGCTGCTCTCCTCCTGCTTCCCAGTCTTTCTTCAGACTATCACGGCTGCCTTGTCCTTCCCAACTCATCTAATCCATTTCATTCCTGTCCTTTGTAATCTATCGTTGCTTTTAACAAGTTGTTTTACGCGTACCTGCACAAGCCTTCCTTCTGTAGTAGCTCTGGGCTTAGGTAGATAGGTACCCAGTTCATTTAAATTACTTCAGGTCCGTTTCTTTTGTAACGTGTGCAAGATTAAACCCTGTACTTGTAAATCCAGAACACCGCACACGCGTGGGAGGAAAAGCCAAGAAAACCGGGGGAAAGAAGGGAGCCGGGGAGAAAGAGCCCGGGCGGTGGTGGGGCGAGGAGGGAGCCAGCGCCGGCCTGAGGGCTGCGGCTTC
>JMFS01021194.1:0-10276 GCA_000699545.1 Podiceps cristatus
TAAACCACGACAATCAGATATGCTGGATGGGTTGTATGGTAAGAAGAAGGGCTGAGTTGATGGGGAATAGGGCCTTTGATAGGGTTGCTGTGCATGTAGGCCCCTACTACCTGGTACTTTCCCTAGCTGCAAGGCAGTGCCATGGCCTATAATACCAACTATGTCTTTTCCTCAGTGGTTCACAGAGCAGTCTGACCATCCTGCATATGTGACCACGGGGAGAGAGCATGTGATACGCATATGTGATATGGGGAGAGAGAGGTCACAGTGCAGAGCTGCGTGTGGATTTGATGTGAGCCTCACTGTGGGGACTGTGCAACAGGAGACAACTACATTGCTCTCAGCTCTGTGAGTAAGATGTACAAGGTTGTTGGTTGCCTTTCGTGGGCCTGTTCAGCCCTGTCTCATTTTTCTTCCCTCTCTAAAAAGACTCCTGCATAAATTTTCCTGGCCTGGCAAATTTTTGAGAAGCCAATAATGCTGTTAGACCCTAGATGAACATGAATAATAGCCTGTTTGCACAGCTGATAACTGAGCTGTAAAAACGAATCTGCTCCCAGATGAAACTTGATATGCAAAATTTAAGCTTGGGGAGCTATTCTTTGTACATATTCTGGAGAAAAAAAAAAAAAAAAAAAAAAAAAAAGAGGCCTGGACTGCTTAATTTTTATTCATCTTTAAAATAAAAACCCTACAGGAGGGTCAGGAGAGAAAGCTGCTGTGTTTTGACATAGAACTTGGAATTAGCTTTAAACATAAAATACAGCAAATCTTTAATCGGTAATAAAGTTGAATCTGCTCATTTTGGAGAAGAACAATAGCCGAGGGTCGAAGCTTTGGGTTCTACAGTTGCCAGATGGGATCATTTCCAAAAGGGAATTTGGATGGTAATCAGCGTCCGCTGGGATCCATGCCCACTGCTCCAAGTCCGTGTGCCACAAAGGAGAGATTAGGGGCAGAATGAGAATGTGCAGGGTTGGCACGAATCAAAGGGACTCCCTGTAAAACCTATTACATCTGCGCTCTAAAAAATGCACAGAGAAACTGACAGTCAGGAAAATGCAGTTTTGATTGTGCTTTGATGGCTGGGAAGCTAAAATTGTGTGGGTGGGTGGCTAAATGTAACTCCATGTCTATGCCAGCTTTATTTGACTGAGGCAGCCAGAGTCAGGCCAGTTTTCATTGTCCTTTCAGGACTTTCAGAGCAGCAGGATAAATAAAGAAATGAAATAGGGAAATGAATTTATAGACTTTGGTTGTCAAATGATTAACAAAAGGCCCAAACCTTGGTGTTTTGTTCTATTGATTTTGTTTTGGCAAGGCAAAGATAAGATTGGGAACCTGTACAAAGGGAGGTGGCCTTTACTTCCCACTGTGTCTTTGTGATGGCTGGGTGATTTGCTGAATTGAAGTTTCACTTTCAGACTGAAAGCAGGTGTTACTCTACACTGAATTATGAGATACAAACACTGTGCCATGTTTTGGGGACCCACAGATTTGGCTAGTATTATATCAAAACAGACCCCAAGCGTTTGGGTGGGAATATCGGAATTTCTCCAATAGCTGCTTTGTAGTGGTAAGAGAAACAATCCACTTCCCAAATCAAGTTCCAGGTGAACTACAGGGACTTGCCATGATCTTTGGGAGCCCATGTTAGTCCTTGAGGCCTGTACCCTCTAGCAGGGGAGTGCGCCAGTAGCCCTCTAGGCCAAGTGAAGAACATGAGCTGCTTTAACCTGGTCTGGCTGTGGGATGTATTGTTTTCCAGGGGGAAGGGAACAGCTGCGCAGGGTTGTGATGCTGGCTGCAGCCTGTCAGTGCTCTCCTCCAGTGCTCTGGGTTGGCCTGGTGTTGCTCCTCTGCCCTCCTAGGGATCGCGGGCCTCCTTTGCAAGTACTAAGACCAGCCTTTGATGACTAGTGGACAACAAGTATTTGGCAATCTTACCAAGTGGCACGGGTTACATTGAACTAGAAGAGCTATTTTTAAAAGCTATTTTTAAAAAATAGTAACTCTTGAGACTAGCTTGGACATGGTTAGACTTTCTAAAGAATGAATGAAAGGGAGACAGGGTCTTTCTCACAGTAATGGGAGTGTCATGAGTAAAACTTAAAAGTCCTGTGAGAAGAGCTTGTGGAAGTTCAGACTGTACGAGTCTGACAAGATCTATGCAGACATACAAATGCATAAATACTGTGTTTTATCAGAGCCATAGGAGAAGCCAGGACTGAAGCACAAGAGGTGCAGCAAATCAAGGACCAGCTGAATTAGCAGGAGTTGTTTTAGGTTAGTTTAGACTACAAGTATCTATCTGCTTGTGTTCTTTCAAGCTTGATCCATCTTAGTTAGAATTTAACATCTGTGGAATGGAGAAATGCTTTTGTTTTTAAGGAAGAATTGGGATGGGGGAATATTTTGAAGGGTGTACTAGTAAGGGTAGGAGGAGAACTGTTTTGTGCTTCTAGAAACTATGTCTCTAGGACATGCAATTCTGAAGTGCATCTATCACTTGATGCTTTATGTGATATGACAAAATGCCACAGGGATTGTTCCATCAACTGCTGTTGTTGCAACATGGTATAACAGTCAGGAAATCTGAAAGCTCATGTTTTCAGAAACTTTGTTTAAAAGAACTGTAGCTCTGGAAGTGCACGTACACATCTACCACTCGTACAAACATGGATTCTACGCATGGCGTCAGCTCTGTCCTAGCATTTGTGAGAAAAGGTTTCTCAACTTCAGAGAAACAAGTTTTTCACAACACAGTTACATGAATGACTTCCCAAACATATGGACAAATGTAAACAAGGCTACATTTGTATGACTCCCGTGTATCTCTAGTGAAGCTGAGCATAGAGACACCCAGAAGAATTTTATCATTGACTAAGCAAAGCACTGTGCAAAGTGAGGAGATCATTGAACATCAGGCCTATGTTTGCAAGATGATAACTGGATTCTTTTCTCTCCTGGGAAAAAAGATCTCCTAGTGCTTCCCTTTTCTTCCCTTCCCCCTGTTCCTCTTGTGCAGGGATTTAAAAAAGGTTGATTTTTATCCCCTTTGAAAAACAAATCTTTCCACTCTGACCATGCTGAAATCTTTTGGTTATGCACAAGACTCCATTTTTTCTCTTGTTATTTAGGAATTGAAAGTAATGAGGTAGCAATATCTAATGGGATAGCTTTGGAAAAAAAATATGAAAGATAAGCTAGTAAATCAAAAGAGAAAGCAAGGAAAAATAATCAGAATCCAATCTTGAAGAATTTGTTTGTAATGACCTTTCACTTTAAAAAAGAAAACAAATGTTGTGTTCATATTCCTTCATAAAGAAGGACAGCTTTGTCAAGCAGCTATAAGAATTTACAAATGAGTTGACTTAGGCTCTGCCCACTGCTTAGCACAAAGGCATAGATTCAGCACTAGCTTGAAAGCAAGACAGGTTTTAAAGCGTTCTGCTGTCATAGGAAATCCATCGAAAAATAATGAGAAACATTCCATGTAGACATCATCCTAAATTCCCATTTGGGTATTATTTTCCCATTGATGTTGTAATTAATGCTAAAATAATTTGTCTGTGAGCCTTCAAGATGCTTAGTGCTTTCCAGAGGGCTGCTAGGAGCTAAGGGAATTTTGCACCTCACAGGACCAGACCTTGTCTCTGCTTCTGCCATCCACACACAATACACCACTTCTTTGTGGCATTGGGGTCTAAACAAATAAGGTGTGGGAGAAAAATGGAGTGAGTGTCTAGCTTACAGACATTTTTAAAAGGGAGAAAAAAAACCAAATCCAGCCTTGGTGTTGCTACTAGGTTTCACTGTTTGTGTCTAAGCCCTTTGGGAGCCATAGAGCAAACAGCAGCCTGTGGTACTAATCTGCTGCTTTACAGCTTTGGTATATGGTCACTGTAGAGTTACACGAGACACTGTCAACTTCAGTTTTGCTCCAATTCACGATTCCTTTGTTAGCAGTAATAGGATAAATAGTTTGAAGTGAAACATCTTGAAAAAATCCCACTGTACTTGTTACTAACTATGGCCTCAAGTCTGCATTTCTGTTAGCTTTCACGGTGATTAGTCACTGTACGACAGCAAAGAGCACATCAGTCTATAGCAGTGCTCCTCTAGCATGCAAAAGATCTTGCCAGACACCTAATCCTCACTTTTTTTCTTCTCGGTCCCTTCATTCTTATGCTCATTAAAATTAATGGGAAAGGTCCCTATTGTGACTGCAGGTTTGGTTACACTCAAAGATCTCTTGTCTATGGTGGGGTGTTCAGCCTTGGGGTGGGAATGAAGGGCAGAAGCCTTCTGTGTTAACTCCTCTCTAGCTGAATAAAAACTTTACCAATGGACTGCAAAGCATCTCTTATCTTTCCCCTGCTCCCTTGAAAGAGCCACTATAGAGAGGCAAGAGCAAGAGCATGAAGTGGAAGAAGATGGATTTGAAGCCCAACTGGAAAAGTGTTGTGAGTAACGCAGCCGGGTTTCCAGGCTGCTGCTCTTCCCAACTACTTAGGGAACCTTACATGGCCAGAGTACTGCTGAATGGTGCTGAGTAAAATTTCAGTTAATTTGCTAAGGAAAACCAGGAGGTGGTAGTCGAAGTGGACTAATTTGGGATTACAGTGTTACGTATATATATATATTTAAAGTTTTGCGTAGTGTTATGAGTCAGAATTGCTCTGAAGACGAGCATCCATGAGTCAGATGCACAACTGAGATACAGACTGATATCTGTGCATGTGTATCTGCAGTTAGTGAATGTGTGATGCAGTGTATTTTACATTTAAATGGAAGTCTTGGTCAGTAAATGTTGCTGTCTCATACCTGGACAATAAGCACCACTGAGATTTTGTCTGGCCAGAAGTGTGGCAGTGTTATATCATACTGTTTCTTATGCTTGAATAAAGGAGAACTGAGTGACAGTTTTGGGACAAAGATGAATTATGGCTATGGAAGTAAGAGATTCTGTCTTGTAGGAGAGAATTCTTCAATGGTAAACTGATGGGGTTTGTAGTTTGATTTAAATCTGATTGTGTGATGTCCTCCTTTCTTTACTAGGCCATGAGCTGGCTAAAAATAAGGATGTCATTAGAAGACTTTGAGCGCATGAAGGGAGTTAAATTGACCTTTTAGGCATGCAACTAGTGAAATGAAAGTCCCCGTGGCTGTGAAATGTCCCTAGAACATGAAAGGGGTGGATCAATCCAATAGACAAAGTAGTACAGGGCATGGATTTAAATAAGAAATATGATAAGCAAAACAGCAAACAGCTTACTTAGGGGACTGAAGTCCTCTGGAAAGAAGTTGAAAGAGAATGAAATTAGATAGGAAACAAAAGAGATTATAGAAGATATCAAACAGCATTTTAAAACAATGAATTTGCAAAAATAAGAGCATAGGAAAGGGAGATCAATGTATGGACATCACTTAGTCATATACAGATAAAAATATGAATTGAAAAAAAACCAAAAAACTAAAGAATTAGAGGACTAATTTGCTTTTACACATGCAGGAGAGGATTTGTGCAAATGAAAGGTAATATTACCTGTCATTAGAAGGGCCCTGGCAAGGAGATGGATGGGCATGGCCACAACGATGTAACGGGGCTGGAGGGTAAAATGTTAATGGACACCGATGCTACAGTAAGAGTGGTCAGATGCCTCAATTAGGGAAAAATCCTATAGCCACATGGACAAGAGTGGAAATGTTTAAGGAAGTCAGTAGGGGAAAACTTTTAATTGAGAGTTCTTAGAAATCAGTCTGGGGAAAACTATGAAAAGAGGGGAAGTAGAAGAAACTTTTCTGTGCAGTTTAAAATGGGCAGATTTTGAAGAAATTAATCAAAAGCAGAAGATTAAAGTATCTTTACAGATGGAAACAGTAAGAACATTTTAAAACAGAGTATTAAAAAAGGTACAAACAAAAGTAGGTTTGGTAATCTCAAGAGTAGGAAGGAAGCTTGTGAAAAGTGTCAGTCATTTTGAGCACACTAGGTAAAAAAGCAGGAGCTACGTAAGAGTCTTAAGAAGTCCCGATCAGATGTGAACTGCACTGAGTTTGTGACTTGTTTTCTGCCTCAGTTAGTAGAAGCAGCAGAAAATTAATGTTAGTTTGAAATGTAATATACAGTACTACGTATAGGTGAAAACTCACAGTAGTTTTGGCAAGAGAATTTCATTTTAAAATGTAAATAATATTGCAGGCACTGACATATCATTTGGCAGTTCAAGGGATGTGGCTGCTAGTGCATTGGTTCAACTAACTTTAATTAAAAGGTTTAATTTAAATATCAGTTTGCAAAACATATTATGTTAGTATATCTAAAGGCCATGAGGGGATTGAAGGAATTAGATTTGTCTAGTTGAAAGAAGAGCCTGAAAAAGTCAGCCTAAGAGGGGATAGTTGCAAAGGTTATTATACAATAGAGGAGGACAGCTTTTTTAATGTGCATTTGAAAGAAAAAAGGACATACATTGTAGAAGGACATTAAGTTGTTTGGGAGAAAAATGGGGGGGATGGGGAGGGCATTAGTCCAAATAGCTTGGGAAACTTGGCTTGAAGAGTGGCTTGAAGAGCTTCAGCAGACAGATAGACTGGAGACTTCCCAGTGGAAGTATACATACACTAGTCCTGTTTTTTCTCTTCCCTGACAATCTGTCTTTTTTTTTTCTTTCTTTCTTTTTTACATTTAGCAAAGATTTTCTTGACAAAAAAATGAAGCACCCACCATTCTTCCATACTGGAGAGAGCTCTCTGGCTGGGGCTGTCTCTCTGACAGTGGGCACAGGGCAGGGAAGGCCCACGGCTTCTTGCCATTCCTGTTTGTGAGTGGCAGTAAATAAGCCAGGGGTCTCATACTGCTCTGACTTGGCAGCACCATGCTCAGGTTCTCGGTGTCAAACTAGAAATCTGTTGCCTGTCTCTAAGTCGACGTGGATGGTGTTGGTCACCTCATCTTGCACAGCTTGTCTGTGGCCTCTTCAGCTGTGATGTGGTGAGTACTAAAATGCTCCTGGGTATTGCACACCAGGTGGAAGTGCTTGTAGCATGTTGTTCAAGATGGACTTTTGGTCTGAACTCGTGTAGTAGTGTTCTGCAAAACAAGGGAAAGTGTGCATACAGTGGATAAAAGCTGGAAATACCAGATGAACTTTCACTAAAATCAATTTGGTGTGTTGCTTTTTACATGCTTTGGAATGATTTTTCCAATTCAAATACAATCTGTGATTGGGAGGGTACGTATATGCACACCTATGTGAGTAAGCAACAAAAGGGCCTGGTATACCAATACAAGCCTGCAGAAAATTCTGTGTGCAGAGTATCAGTTATTCATCATGACACTGAAGAGAGTCCTCTGATGTATAAACTGTAGCTATCATGAGAGACACATGGATCTAAGTGACCGATTGCTGAAAAACATAAGTATGGAAAAAAGCACTGGGTTCTGTGTTAGAGGGAAAAAAAAATCCAGCTATAAAAATAATTTTGTGAAATAGATCGAAGAAATGGTGTGGATGATGAATGACACAGAGCTAACTGGTGGGAAGCACCATCAGGATGGAAGTCTAGAAACTGCATTTCAGTGTTCTGATGTACCTCTTTGCTCTGTTAGCAGCCGGCTGATTCGTGTTAGTGTGTGCCGTTTAATGTGAGTGGTGTGTGGCCAGAAGTAGAAGCAAATTAGGAGATTCCACATACAGCAGGTTACCAAACTGTTCCTTCCTTCGCAGCACTTTGACATGGTCTGAGAGCCTGCTGCTCTCATCTTCTTTGTGCCCTGGGGCTGAGGCTGCCCCATTGCTGGTTGGTCTGCCTGGACTTTTAGGATGACTTTGAATGTTTAGTTAGTAGATAGAGGTAGAACATACCAGTCACTCAGATGGAGAGAAAAAAAAAAGAGTTGACACAGCAGCCTGAGCCTAATTCCTAATAAAAACTATACATAACAGAGAGCAGAGAAACAGTCTGCTACAGCAGGAGCCCTATACTAGCTTGAGAAGTGCTCAATAAAACTGGGTTGCCCTTATGCTACAGTTCAACCAAAAATAAGCAACATGTAGTTTAACTCTGTGCTGGTCTTCTAAAAATCATTAGGGTGGCACTGTGTTCTTAAGTTTAGTTATGTTACTTCTAAGCTCAAATATTTCCATGCACAGCAAGAGCACACATTCTGTGCTACACGCCTGGAGCCAGTAAGGACCAAGCAGGGAGAGAACAACGTGCAGCAGAGGTTCTTCACACAACATGTAGAGCTGGGCAGATCCTTGCTTCAGGATGCGACCCTGGCTAAAATGCTTACTTACATTATGTTTGCAAAGGAATTGATATTCCTGAAAACTTATTCAGGATTATTTGAACAGAAAGACACTACCACTGTCTCAGTAGGTCCACAAGCCACTGATGGCTGGAAGATGGGAAACTATTCTGGGCAAGCATTGCTGTATGCTGGCCCAGTGCTGCGTTTGCACTTGGGCATCTGCTACCAGCTGCAGGGTGGGTCAGAATGAGCTAGGGAGACCTCAGTCTCACCTACCATAACCATTCTCAAGATTAGGAGGCAGACTCTTTGACTTCATGAGTGTCAAATCTATAAGCAAACTCAGTTGCCAACTGCCAAATGCAGTGTATTAGAACCTATTTTGTATATGATAGTTACTGCACGTTGCATATTAGCTATTGGAGCCTTACCATGTGGTCACTTATGTCTGTGCTGTTGCTTTACAGATGTCCATATGGTCTGGGTAAAGGAAGCAGGAGTTCCTGTTCGTTTCTGACTCAGGAGTGAGCTCCTGGAAGAGACACACCTTGGGAGGTAAATTAACAGTCTTAATTGACTACTGGAACATAATGGATAAAACTAGATTTAATTTCTCTTACATACCGAATGGTTTCCCTTGCCCAGTTTCCTTCCCCTTCAGCACCTCTAGTTTCCTTCTTGCCTCTGCAATTCCTTGGAGACACATATGTCCACAAGATGGTACTAGGCTACAAGTAGCCCCTACAATGGCTGGTCAGCGAAGGCTGTTGAAACTGCTGTTGGTCAGGCGTCATCAGAGCAATTCACTCAAAAAAAAAAGCTTATTAATGTTGTTTGCTGGGAGAGGCATTCAGGCCAAAATAGCTCTTTGGGGTTTTTTATAAAGTGAAATTCTGATAGCAATGGTAGCAAATCATTGCCATGACTGCTGCTCTGCACGGTCAGATCTGTTTCATACCAGAGAGCTTCATTATTGTCTTTGGAGCCACTTCCAATTTAAACTAATTTAGGAAAGAGAAGAACGGGGCCAGGAATTATAGTAGCTTTATGAGTCTGTTTTGGCACATTAAAAAACAAAAGAGAAATTTGATCTAATGTATTATAAGTACCTCATTTGCCTTAAGCAATTATTGTAATCTATCACATTGATCCAGCCAACACAAACATGCTACATTTTGCATGTTAAAAAATGTTCAAAAAGGCTCGAATAAATTGTTAATACTCTGTAAGCTGCTAGTGAAATAGCTGAATGATTAGCTCTTCTCCTCTTCCCATGATTCAAACGTATTAGTGACACTGCTGACTAATGACTTGCAAAATACTTGTTAAAGGCGCAGGTGCATTTTTAAATGGCAGACCAGTTCTGAAGTCAGTGGCGTGTCAGGGTTGGAAACTGAAAAGTTTTATTACATTGGTTTATGTAAAATAAGCGCTTGATTTTTTTAAAAAATAACACTCCACATATAATCGCGTTAATCCTGTTGTGATGTTAGATTCAAGTTAGGCCTGAAAAAAAATCTTTTCATCATAAGATTACTGAAATACTCTTAATCCTGACTGTATGAACAACGCTGCAGTGTTAATTAACGACAGTGAACCGCTTTCTCATCAGCACCGTGCAAATGGAGTGATAGACACGGCCCCTGGTAGCTTGTAAAACATTTCCTTTGCAGGCAGTGATCAAACCGCATCTGCCTAAGCGGTAGCAAGGGCGAGCTGCTCCTGCGAAGGGAGGTTGCCACCTTCAGCCTCCTTGGTGTCCGTTTCACTAATTTGAACACAATTAAGTGGAGATGACCACAGCAGTATGGTCATAATGAAATCCCTCCGTGGGAGATCTGAGGTAATGAGGACAGCACACCATTTGTGACTCAAGGCCATTTAAAAGAGTCTGTGTGGTTAATTGACTTACTAAAATTAAGATCATGAACGAGGCTGTCATTAGCACGGGGCACACGGAGGGAGGTTCGTGACCGGAGGGCCCGACCCTGGTTCAGAGCGGCACAAGCCCGCCTG
>JMFS01021196.1:0-14975 GCA_000699545.1 Podiceps cristatus
CGCTGCTGGGCAACGGGTCAAGGGCTCATACCAGTCCCTCGTCCCCATGCAGTAGTAGTGCTGTACAATGTGACAGCCATGGATGAAGTATTTGTCTGTTTCCTGGAAGATTTAGTTATTCATTTTATATACAGAGAGGCTTTATTAAGCTTTTTGTAACTACTAAATATTTTACAGTTATAGTGAATAATGTATATAATGAAGCATCAGGCATAAATTTGATAAAAAGATGGGTAACACAACCATCAATTACTTTATAAGCTTTTTCATCTATTTCTGTCCAAAATAGCCACCCTATCTTTGCAATTTACCTGCACTAAGACTATTTTATTTGATTTTAATTAATATTTTTAATTGATGATTACCATTCCTGATGTAATCTGGTGAACTGATGTACTGGTGAAACTTACTGTGCCAATCTCATATCTCCAAGTCACTTCAGTTGGCGAATTTCCCTTTAAACAACTCATTTTGAGAACAACAGCTTGAGAAAGAAACTCAAACAAAACCGGAATTCATCTAAAGTAGCATCAGTTAGACCATCCAGTGAGTGGTTTCTAAGCTGCTGTGTGATGTGTCAGACCATGTGACTTCTTACCCTTACGGGCCAGAGCAATTTAGTGCTGCTGTGTTCTCACCTAAGACTTCCCTGCTTGGATTATCTTCCCACCTAGCATACCTTTTTGATTTACTCTGCTTATGATCAGTTATCCAGAAAGTTATTTTCATCTCATCCTTTGAACTTTAAAACGTCATAGCCTTTGCTACCTAATCACTTGTTTCTCTATATCCTCTCATCAAAATACAGAATAATTTAGGTAACACCAGGGTTGAAATTAATCTTTGAAGTGCAGCATCACAGTCAATGCACCAGCTGCCCTGTCTGACTGTAGACAGCTGTTAGGAAGATAGTCTGTGGTCTTCTGTGGCAATCAGCAATGTTAACTAACTGTAAATGAAGACACTTGTTTCTTCGAACCCTAAACATAAACTTTTCTAGCGAAGGATAACTACGCATCATCTGCAGTTAGATATATTGAAATGAAGGAGAAGCTGCAGAAGAAAACGGAAAATTCCTCTGACATGTTGGGAACAGATAATTCATAAGGAAAGATGAAATTCCAGTGTATCATAGAAGTTTTGTTAGATATATAACATGTCATCATGCCTTTCAAATGAAATAAAAATATTTGCTGAAATGCCGTAAAGTTTATCATGTTATCCAGCCTATACTGGGGGAAGAAAAAATTTACTTTTTTCAGAATAAAATATTTTAGGGTTTTTTTGTAATAGTTTTGACACATTTATTTATTTATTTATTTATTTAAATCTGTACTATAATGCAAAATTTCAAAAATCCTAAAGATTTCGCTTCTGTGCAGCCTGAAATTTCTAAGCCAAAATGTCTTTATTTGCAGACTATTTTTAGATTTTTAGCTTCCATTTCAAAGAAAGTATAGATGTGTGAAATAATATTTCCATCAATATAATCCTTGTAAAAAGCCTTACCAACGATATTTTAAGGTTATCTTGTTGAACACATTTGCAACAGCTTCTCTTTCTCATTAAGTAATGTGTTTCAAAATAGTATCACAGAAGAGAATTTATGTAGTGTTATATGAACGTTATTTGCTCTTGTACTTTATCTTGTCATAATGTAGTTATGACTTTTTTAGTAGAAGTGGAAAGGTTTTGATACTTCTTGGATTTTTGGTTGCTACGATCATAGCATGTATGTTTGTATTACCCAACCCCAACCAACCAACCTGTTTTTTGTGAGCCTTATGTTCTGCAAGAAAAAGAAAGATGACATTGACTTCTCAGGCTGTGGTTTAGAAGCATGATTTCTGTCAATTCCCAGCAAGTAAACAAAAAAACTGTTTTTATGGAACAGATAGACTTTATAAATAGTATTTAAGTTGTATTTATTGTGTCTGTCACTGAAATACTGCAGAGAAAATTACATGTTTTCAATATGATTTGAGAATATTTGGTACCAAAAGATCTATTTTTAACATATTCCAGCCCGTGAATTTCTAATGTACAGGAGAAGACTGTTCTTCTACAAATGGCCCTTTGGAATTGAGCCTAAGGTTCATCCAAGGTTCAGATGCTTCATTACCACCAGCCAGGAAATGAGCAAGTTAGACTTTAGACCAGTATTGCTCTGCAAATAGCAGGAGAATTTGCTGACTAACATCTGATCTCTGATTCATCACTTATAATTAACATTGTCGTTATTCCAGACAGCTAGAAGCATTGTAAACACTAGCAGTAAACATTTCATTTATATGCTAGATAGCCAAGACTGGGTATTGAGGCATGGGTAGAACTAGGTAAAGAGAAAAGATCAGATGGATAAGAGAAAAAGGGAGGAGGGGGGGGGAGCTAGAAAGGAGATTATAGAAATCACATAATGGCTATATCATTACAATGTTACTCATTTTTTAATTAACCTCTGGCAGTTCTTTGATCATGATTGAGACATCTTTGCGTCTCAACACAAATACTCCCATGATTTTTGCTTCGAACTTACTCTTTCAGTAACATCTGCCTAGGTACTCTGCTTACAAATAAGACATCGCTTTTTTGCTGGCTTCTAGCCGAGATGACTTTATAAATCCTTTTCCTTGAACAATTAGATACGAGGCAGAAGTATAAATCATTAAAGTCCATATTCTCTCCTCCATTAATATCAAGACTTCTGTTGCCTTGGTGTCAGCAAATCCTGCCACCATCACACTCAATATGCAGACTGTGGTAAGTCTTGAAAGTGAAAACAGGTCCTGGACATGTGATTCAGTTAGATGAAGGTAAAAATCTCCAGTGGCACTTAAGATATCCTATTGTTTTGTAGAGATTCACCTCAATCATCCTTCCCATAAGAATGCAAATACCGATCTCAGAAGTAAAGCTACTGTATCGAGACACTTTGAAAGCTGCCTGTACTGGTACTCCGATGCATACATCACACATGCAGTTCCCACAGCTTAAGTATTTGATACCAGGTACATCCTTTCTTTAAACGTCTGTGTGATATGTGGCCATCCATATGCCTCTGGGTTTGGTTCTGGCAGATTTGCAACTACTTGGATGGGCACCTCCAAAATCATGTCTCTGGCCCATGTAAAGGCTTGCTACTGGTTGCCACCACAGAGTACATCAGCTAGTTTCTCCAGGAATTTCTTGCATGGTGTTCCTGCTATTGCTCTTTACTGGGGCTGAGAGGGGGAACAGTCCTTAGGGGCTCTGGCAGAGAAGGTGACTTAGGAGAAGAAGGACATGTAGAGTCATACCTTGGCTGGTCAGCCCCTGATAACCCGGGGGAGAGGGTGCTGCAGGCTGGAGGTGTTTTAGGTCGCAGCTTAAGGAGAAAAAACACTAAGAAATTTATGTTCTATGCTTAGTGCCTACAAGATGATGTGATGGCCAATTTATTCACTGAAGAAAGCAGGGCTGATAGAACAGTTTTCTTATTAATAAGTTATTAAAGGAGGCTAGAGGGATAAATAAACAAAGCTGGTATATGTACTCCCTCAAAATTCCTGTGAGTGAAGAGGAGAGAAAAATAAATGAGGTGACAAATCTGTTTGCTATTAGGGCAGACCGTTCTCAATACCTGATTAGGCTTTGGTAGAGGAGGCAACTCTCTGCATGCAGCCCTTGCACTCGGGAAGTCTTATGAACCTGAAAGAAGAGTGCGAAGGCAACAGAGCCAGATTCCTTCCAGCGGTGCTCAGTGACAGAGGAAGGGGCAATATTGAAAAGCCCTCTGGACATGGTCCTGGAAAACCTGCTCTGAGTGGCCCTTCTTGAGCAGGGGGTTGGACAAGATGACCTCCCGCAGCCCCTTCCAACCTCAAACATTCCGTGATTCTTCCTAAAGGTAACAGGTATTTATTCTTTCTGGCAGCAATAACAGCAACAACATGTTTCTGTGGTGAATGAAAGAAAGCATAGCCCCTTTTTTTTTTGACATGTCTGGAGCCCCCAAAATCTCCACAGAGGCCAAGCTATATGGAAGTGACAGGGAAGGGTTTTCTGCTATTTCATGCTTGTTCCTGAATCCTGGAGAGGAGATTCAAACCCACAGTAGGACAGGACTTCTCCCTAGTATGCCTGTCAGGGCTGCAGCATGCTGGGTCATGACAGGCGTATCCTCCTGTGTGAGAAAAGCACAGAGGAACTCAAATAACTGCCATTTTTCCTGGAGAGACAGCAGCCATCACAAGAGATGCTGATATATGAGATGGCACTGGTTTCACCAATGAATGTCCCATCTGCGACAGGCAGACAGACCTGCTTTTTTGGGCCTATTGGGCTAGCACCATCTGACATAAGTTATGAGCCTAAATTGTTGCTTGGATTTCATAAAACTGCCCATCCTGCTGCTATAAAAGAATTCATTTTGTGACAACTATAATTATGAAACACACAGGAAATAAAAATATCAGCAATGTTATTTCTGTTTTACCTAAGGTAGTGGGAAGAGTCTGGATCCTTTAGGTCATCTGTTCTGTTGTGAGAAAACTCTCCACTGTCCCAAGAGCTGACAGACATGTTTCAGTCCAGTCTGCCTGCCTTGTAGCTTCTCCAAGCTGCTATCTATAGGGTCTTTTTTGGTATTCATTCTTCTGGGACTAAGTTGGATTATTTAGTCTTTACTGATTGCCCTCACACTATCTGCATTGCAGCCATCTGCCTGCAATTCGTCCTCCTTAAATGCTGTCCTACCTTGGGATTCATGTTTCTTCTGGCAATTTCTTATTTATGTCTGTGGAGGAGAAGGAGGAGATGCCTCTATGCTGCTTAGAGGACTTTGCTTCTAATGATTGGATTCCTGCAGCTGTCTGCTCATGTTATTGAAGAGCCAGAGGAAAACTGTGCCTGTCTTTGGGAAGTCTGTGATGGCCACAATGGCTTCTTTCCATTGTCTGCTCTGAGTTTGGTTTCAGGTTGACACAGAGCCAGAGTGCAGCAGAGCTCTGAATAAGTACATGCAAATATGAGTGGGCCTGTTTTGTAAATCACCACCATATCGTGCTTAAACAACTCAGGAAGGCAAATGGGGCAGTAGAGGACAGGTTCAAAGTGTAAAAAGAAATCAAGATATCTATTCATAATTCAACAACTATGTCATTAGTGGTTTAATAATAACAGCAGAAAGCCATATCCAAACTGTCAGGGAAGGAACTAGAAGTAGCAAAAAGCATTTCACAGTACCCAGCAGGACAGAAACATCAGGAAGCCAAAAGCAGAACTCATGCACATACTGAAGAACAGAGATTAGTCTTCAACACCACTAAAATGGGGAAGTTTAGCTGCAGAAGGGAAAGGGTTACTGCATTACTTGAGCAGAAAACCTTCAGTACAGCAGAGAGAGAAAGTGAAATAATTAACATGTGAGTTCAAAGAATTGACAAAAACACTTTGGAATATGTCCTGTGTGATTGAATGACCCTCCTCAAAGGTTGAGCAGATTTTTTCTGAGGTCACTTGATGGTTTGTTTTTTTTTTTTTTTTTTTTCCCCACAAGTTCCCTTTGCAGAGTTTGGGGAAGATGTTATGGCCCCAGAAGTCTCTGGTTTTTTTGTTTGAAGAGTATTGCACTCAAGAAAAAATATTTTAGGAAAAGTAGCTTGATTGTAAGAATGATGTTTGCTATATGAGATGGCAAGACATGATAAAGCCTGCATTTGGGGGCTGAGACAAGGAAAAGTTGCTCCTTAATGGGAGTTTGCTCTGATGTAACTGAAATTCTTGAGATATCATCAAAAGACAAGGAGGAACTGGAGAAGATGAACCCACTTGATCTTATGGAACTTGGTTATAGAATGACTGTACAGATATTATCCAAATTATCAATGTAAAATTCTAGACATTATCCCTTATTCTATGATTCTGTGATCCCTGATAAGCCAGTGCAACTCATACCTCTGTGTTACACAGAACAAACATTCAGCACTGCAAAGCAGGTGCTCTGTTGGAACTTCTGCTTCAAGTTTCAGAAAGCCAAGCTTTTTAAAGAGTGCACGGGTAACTTGTATTATTCAGAGAGTTACTGGCTAAATGGTAGTACGTGCAAAAAAGCCAAGACTAGAGCTTAACCTCTTCTTTGTACCACAAACCACATGTGGAAAAGTAACGTTTCTCACAAAATAACCAACAGGAATGCTCCGCAGCTATGTTTGGCTAATAGATGTCCTTGTTTTTCCCATGACTTTGTTACCCTTCACAATCCCATCTCCTCCCCAATATCATTAATGACTGGGTTCAGACTTGCCTTGCTTTTCCTGGACTATTTTCAAGAAGTAATTTTGTTTTATATTCCTTCTTGACCTATTTCTTCTGAGTTGTAAGTTTACAACTCTCTTCTGTAAGTTTAATTAAACCTGCTTGGGGCTAATGATTTTTGGTTTTAAATGTGGGCATGACGAGCCTGTGGTTTTCCTAGGCTGTTGCTGATTTATTCAAAAAAAACAAAGACAGTGGGGTTTTCAGGGAGTTTCTGGGTATTTTAGAAGGTTACAAAAATGAGTCATTACAGGCACCTGAAATCAAAGTACATGTATCTGACTTTCAAAAAAAGCATTTCTGAAAGTCCCTGCCACAAATTATTTTTTAATGAACTAATTAAAATAACAAAACCAAAACAAAAACCCCTGTCATCTTAACCACTTTCCCTAAAGAAGCAAGTATAAACACCACCAAAATGCTTAGTTTATGTATCTGGAAGTGTTACGAGGTTTACGGTTCTGAGAGATGTTGGTGTACTGCATAATGATGGCAATGCATGAGCCACCAGGCCAATGCAGGCTATGTTCTCAGGGGGCTGCTAGAATATGTTTTTGTTTCATGACTTAGAAGGGAAGCATGTGATTAGACGTTAGATGGGGCTCGGGGAAGCAGCATGGCAAAGAATCCGGGTGACCATAATATCCATGGTACTTTTCCTTTTGCAAAACAGCAACTTGAAACTCCCATTGTATTTGGGAGTCAGGAGCTGTTGCTTCTCCTGGATGCCTCTCTTGGGATGCTGTTGCTTCCAGCCTTGCCTTGTGGCACTCAGAAGCTGGTGTACTATGGTGAGTAGTATTTTCCCCCTTGTTGCCTGTGCTTGTACTGAGTAAACTTACTTGTGGTGCAGGTCTCTGGATAGCCTTCTCACTTTCATGAGGACAAAGAGCATTAAGGAAAGAGCAGCAGTTGCAGAATGTATGCTTTATTGTAGGAGTGGCAAGTAAACAAGTTTATGCAGCTGCTCCCAGCTATAAATGCTATTTCAGGAAAATACATAAAGGTTTAAACTGTACACTTGCCTAGAAGTTATAAAATCCAAACTAACTCAGCAGAGAGGACTGTTTGTGGAGGAGAAGAAGCAGCACCAATGTTAGCAGAAAGCAGAATTCAGCTAAGCCTGGATAGTGTGGTGTTTTCAGCTGCTTTTTCCTTTGGGCTCACCTCCAAACTCCTTAGGAGTAACATGAAAGTGGGAACCTTGAATGTCAGTATTCTCCTGTAATGGTATGAAGCAGCATGTTCGAACAGTTCCACTGCTGGCTGCTGCCTTCCCACAGGAGGGTATTTCCTCAGCTTTGTGAATGAGCTGCCCTGTGCTTCTCTGGGTGCTCCTGAGCCCTGTGTGCTGCAGAAGTGGTTCTATAGTGTGAGAAGGATTATTAAGCTGAAGTTAGCAGGTAGCTGGCCTGGTCCACAGATGGGAAACCAACTGTGCAAACTATTGATTCCCTTTTTCTCACAAATGTCTTCCTTTAAGGCTGCTGTCTGCATTCAAATCCCCATCAGTTCACTGGAGATGCTACATCCACCATTTGTGCTGTGATGGTGGAAAATGGGTAAACACCATGGATTGCATGGATATGTCAAATGTGCCACTGAACAGAAGCTCTTTTGTAAGCCGGTGGCCATGTTGCTAAACCAGCTTTAATGTCATTATTTGGACCAGGAGCTGGAGGTACTGCAGTAGAGAGGACCTCCTAAGTAACCACATCACGTAGACTTGGGTTCTACTAAAATGCCATATGAGTGGTTGTTTCAAGATATACCCAAGTTAGTGAAATGTGACATGCCAACAAATTTTCTTCAAGCCTGAAAAAGCTGTATGGGTAATGGTCCTCAAACTCATATAGCCAGGGCTTAATTCCTTCTGTATTAAGTCAATAAGTGCAAGAGCAATGGCCGAATTCAAATGTGTGAAGTGGAGTAAGTTTCAAGATATTTTATGGGGAAGCAAAGTTACAGTAGCTTCTAACTACATATGTGATCCGTCATACACAGTGTGTCCTAGTGCAACTCTTGGACGGTAGCCTGGGACCGATGTAATGAATGGGTATCTCCGTGTAGGACAGGCAATGCTACCAGAGTGCTCTGGAGGTCGAAGGGAGATCTGTGTGTGCATGTAAAGTGCTGATAAGTTTTTGCTGTATTGTTCCTGGATTTGCAGGTCTAACTGTATTACTGTATTTTTCATTATTTACTGGACATAGTTTGTAAGTACAGCAGTACTTGTTCACATTCATCTTGGATAGAAAGAAGAAATGGAAAGATAAGACATCGTTTAATTCTGTGTTACACAATGGAGATCATAAACTCTCCTCTGAACAGTCACTGACTCAAATGCATAGCAAAGATGAGTTATATTTCAGTCTCGATATCCCCTTTTTTAAAAGAAAGATTAAGAAAGTATATTTTTAGCATATTCCCCTCTTTGAACAAAGTCATACATTAGCCACTTAATTGGGACAATAAAAACAAAGAAAAACCGGATGCATACCCTAAGATAGAAGAAAATGGAACTAAATTCCATTTTATTATTTAAATTTTATTATTTACATATTTGCAAAGCAGTAAAAATGGATTTTTTGCACCATCTTTACCACTAAGTAACAACAGTAATAAATAGCATAATCACATGGACCTGAGCTTTTGCCACTGTTACATGCATATCATCCACAGACAAAAAGCGAGCACAGATAAAATAGTGCTATACATTAACAATAACTGATGCAATAATTTACACTCTGTTATTTAAATAAATATAACTTTTAAATTACTGAGATTTTTTATCAATTCACACTTAATCACTCTTATTGTCAGATAACAATTAAGGAAGGACCTGAGGATTTGGTTTGCAGTAATAGAATTTTATTTTACTTTCTGTCATGACAGACATACTTCAAAAAAATAGCAAAACCATGTCAAGTACAGTCATTCCAGTCAAGCTAGATGTTTGGCTAAGAGAAAGATTTTCATTGAGACAGAAGTACTTACCTAAAAGTGAACATTTGCTAAGTTTTGTCATCTTTTAACGATATGAGATTAAAATATTGAAATGTGTGTGAAAGATAAGGATGAATCAGAGAAATAAGTAGTTACTAATACATTTCATTGAAGAAAATTTGAGACCCCTGGCAAAGCTGACAGACTCTGCCATAGTCACTTTCTTAGTCCCCATAAATGAAGGAAGAATACTCAGTTCAGTCTCTCTATCATAGAGATTGATATTAAAACCTCATTAACCCTAAGCAGAAGGAACCTAAGAAATATAGAAGCTCCATATAACTATTGTTAGAAGTAAGACTGAGGGGAAAAAAACCAAACCAAACCAAACCAAACCAAACCAAACCAAAACAAAACAAAACAAAACAAAACAAACCTACTTTGTGTAGAGATTTATTGTACTTTCTGGCATCTGCACAAAAAGTACATAGACCTCACTGAGGTGAAACAGACGGCAAATATTTTATTTCTTTTTCCATAGAAAAGTCACAGGCTGCTTAGGGCTTTGCTCACTCCCTGTTTCATTTAGCGTGGAGGTGCTACTCAGCCTGTCACTTCCCAGCCTGCAACAACGCGCAGAGTAATTCTGCCCCAGTCGCAGAGCTGCGTACCTCTTAACTTCCCAAGGATTTGCTCAATCTAATTTTTTTTATGGTCTTACTGTATTGATGCTTTGCCATATTAAGTCAATTAACTGTGAGGAGGAAGGAAAGAGTCTTCGATGTTTTCTGTCTTCTTGATTTAGGGTGCCACGTCAACAGAAAAAAAGAAACAACATGGATTTGTGACTACATTTACTTTCTATGGTGAAGGCATTATGCCTAATGAATACTATTCGTTTATAAAAGAGGGCTTAATGTCAATGAGTGCAACTAAACAAAGTATCCTTAAAAAGGGGAAATCTTTTCAATAATGGTCTTATTTGAATTTCTCAGTATATGGAATCACAGCCTCTTCACCTTTCTTCTTTTTTTTTTTTTTTTTTTTTTTCAATTTGATAACACCACAGTGCCTTGCTCTGAGAGCATGGATGCTGGATACTTGATATGATAGATACAAAAAGATGTAAAGAATGAAAATATCATACCAGTCTGTTAATTTTAAATAAATTTCTCTTGACAACCGTATCTTTCCAGGGGTCCTGCTCAGCCAAAGAGGTGTGTTCTAAATAATGTAAACAACATGTGGATTTCCTCATCATGATGTGTTTCTCTTGGCAAAATTAAAGGCTGGAATGATCCTGAAATGCTTATTTGCCTTTCAGCTGCAAGATGGATTTTGCTGTTTATGTTCTAAGCTGCATATTCCTTGTCTCTGGGTACAAGAATTAGATGGTGCTATATAGCAAATATTTAAACAGATGTGTTTGAAAGCCTGCTATATAATGGTGAGGTTAAAACATCCTGTGATCTACCTAATCTGTATCTGGTACTCCTGGGGTGGGTAAGTGTACCTTTGGCATATCTTCTTAACCTCTAGTTTACAAAGACGGGCTGGGAATGTGTCCAGTCTCCAATTCAAAATAGATTCACTCAACTATTACTCAAACTTAGCCTCAGTAACAAAGCCTCAGAGATTTCTTCCACTAATCAGGAACAATAGTCTTGGTGGAAAGGCTTGTCATTCCCCTGGCCACACCTCGGTGAGCTCCCTTCTTCACAAACCACATTCCCAGTGGTGACTCCCCTCCGCGATCACTCACAAGCTGTCCCCTCGCAGGAAGTTCCTTTTACTTAAGAACCAAAGTGAGCTCTGCCTGATCTGTGCACTTGGTGTGGGGACCAGAATACTTGTGTGCTGAGAAAACAGAAGAAAAAGTGAATCATGATCATACAGACAGAGGGTGATTTAGCTGGTCCGCAGAGAGGGTCCTGACATGGAGTATTTCGCTAGGAATGTGGAATGGCTGGGAAATCATCTTCCATCTGTAATGTGAGGATATGCAGAGCATGAGCTAAAAGTTAAGCAAACACTCACCTCTATAGATAATCCAAAATAACAGAAAGAAAAAAAGCAAATAGTTGCCACTGTGCTTATGTAGTGATGCCAACGTTAAAGTCTAAGCATGGTGGTTGAAACGTAATTATTTACTTCTAAACAAAGGTAGAGGAAGAATGATCATATAATGTAGGTCTGCATTGTCCAGAATTTAGATTGTGGACAAAAAATTTTCTCACAAATCAGGAATTTTTCTACAGTCTTATGGAAGGAAAAGACACATAACAATCCACCAAATTATAAATGTACCCTAAGAAAACAATGTATCAAGATGCATATCTAATCTTAAACTGGGATATTTCACAATGTCGTAGTCTTCTTCCCTCTGCACGTAGTTTACAGTTCAGTTCTGTATCTCCACAGTTGTTTTATTCCAGTTAACCAGAATTCCTCCAAGAATTCCTGCTATCAGGCAAAAACTCCTGGCATATGGTAAAAAATTAAGGAGTTGGTAAAGAACACTGCCCAGGAACCAGTCATCCTGTACTGATTCTGGAACAGAAAAGGAGACTTGTGAAATAAATGGTGGAAGCAAGCACATAGCTTCTATAAACTTAAATTAAATATAGGAAGGGGAAGACTCAGTAAAGGAGGATTTGGCATGAGACAGAGGAATATTAAGGGACAGCTCTGCTGTAAAGGAAAAATAAAGAACAGTAAATGCACAGTAAAGAAAAAGAAGTGCTAATAATCATGTTTTGGAAAATGCAGCAGTTAAGAAAGAAATAAGAGTACAAATTCTGAACAGAAAATTGGGTGTGGTCAATAAGACCCAAAACATTTACTAGTGCAAGGAGATGAAAAGAAAAAGGAAGGAATTTGAATTAACTGAAAAAAATGCTACATTAGCTGTGAAAAGGCACCAAAGAAATGACAGCCTAGTGAAACAGTTATTACAGCTGGAAACTGATCAGAAAAGACAGAAAGATAGATTGATGTGATGGGGTAGTTTTGGAGAGAAAAAAAGTGCTACTACAAATTATGACATCTGTTCCCCTGTAAGGTGTTTACGGCCATGTTCCTGCTCTTCTCTGGTAGCCTTACCATTAAAGCAACACACTTAAATTGCTTCAGATGAATTGTGATAAGCAAGAACAGCAAACTAGGGAGTAATATCTTGGATCACAAGTAGATTCTGGGAAAGAAAAAAATAAAACTGCAACAGAAATTCTTGATTTCAGAAGGATCTAGTTTGCACCAGCTATACTGAGGAATGTAAGAGGCGGTTGTAATTTCTCTAAGTCAAAGGGATAAAAACTATCCAAAATATGTATCTCAAGCAAGGGGAATACTTGAAAGAAAATGCTCCCAATCCCAATGAGTGAAGATCTACCTCAAAAAATCTACCTCCTTACATTAAGCAAGGAGCTTATAAGCAACGTGCAAAGGAGAGGGCTATATTGATTCGGAGAAGGGTTGTTGCTAACACAACAACCATCATTTGGACCAGTCCTGGCTGGACAGACCAGACCTGGACCACAGCTATCTGATTTAGAACACTTGACAATAAATGTGCATCTGTCTACATTTGTCTGATTACACATACTCTGCAATGCAAACAACTAATATTCTAATATTAGCTCATCCTAATTCTTTATAAAACTGCATTTGATTGCTCTCCTGGCTTAATACTTCAAAACAGAAGAGCACTCTGGTGGGAACTGCTGTGACTTCCCAAGCAACAGCCTCCATTATACATGGAGTTTTGCCTGCTATTCCAGTGCTGTTCCTATTAATAATGCATTTTGCAAACTAGATGTGCTTTTCTGTTTGAGTTTGTTTTGTCTTCTCTGGTAACTGCAGCCTGTGCTTTGGCACACTTATGCATACGAAACTACCCACCTCACTGGCACGCTATGCACTTTTCAAAATATTATAAACTTCTCTTTCTTTTGATTAGTCTTATGTTGATAAGCCAGTGACTTAACAAAAAAAAAAAAAAAAAGAAAATAAATAAGGAAGTAATCTAGTTTATGTCTCAGCTTTTGAAAAACAAATTGCGTGCTTGTGTAAAAATATATCCAGAAAGGAACCTTGCTGTGTTTTTTAAATTTGGTTCTTAATGATGGAAAAGACCGTTCATTATGTAACAGCTAGACATGCTTGTCAGCAACATTATAAAAAACAGTGTGGATGGAAAGAGCGACAGATGTATCCCTGATGTTAACTGGTTATACACATTTCTGGAAGAATTTGACCCTTGGTTGCCTATGAGATATTTCCCTGTTTCTCAGCTTGCTTTCCCAGCTGAAGCAGCACTAAGACCCTCTCCACAACTCAGCAGAGACGTCTTGAGATGGTGGAAATAGAGGTGGTACGGCACCGCTGCTGAGCTGATTTGCCTGACTGAGAGATGGAGAGGAGTGGCTCAGCTGCAAGGCCATCCTGGCAGGGGCTTTGTATTGCTCCTGAGTGGCCACCCTATTGCTTAGTCGCAGCCTCAGAGCTTGCTCACAGCGTCACTATGTACCATCATTCTCCTTAAACCTGCCTGGTGTCTTCTGCAGTTCTCAGTGATGCAGCAATCATCCTTATGATTTTGTAAATGTTTTTATTGAAGGTGTAGAACTGCACATTTTAAAAGCAGACTCTTATACTGGGTGAGATGCTCAGAAGAAAAAGGCACAGTACAGAGATCGAGAAAGGAGAAAGCATGTTTCCCCTTCCTGCCTTTCTGTGAAGTGTTTCAAGGTGCTCTTGAATCTCTGTAGCTTGCAGATCTCCAGTTTTGCTGTAGATAGTCACTTCTTGCCCACTCTCTCAATGGCTTCATTAAAAACAAACATAATCAGACTTAGGTTTTTGACAGGGGATCAGATGTTTTCAGTCTGAAGGACATACCCTAAACTATCTTAGGATATTTCTTTCTTTTTTTTTTTTTTTTTTTTTTCTTCTCCTCTTTAGGTTTTTTTTCCTTTAATTTGAAACAGAACAGAAGTATTTTAAAAATCATCAATATTATAAAATCTTAGAAGTGAAGCTAAAAAACTTCATTTTTCTTATAGGCCCCCTTTAAGCACAGATTTTAATGTGACACTAAGGAAGCTCAAAGATGTGTGGGGAGCTGGAGAACTACATTTCTTTACATGAGATTGTTATAAAACTTTCAAAGTGTTTTTAGTCCAGGAACAGCTTTTATGATCTTATTGCATGTTATGATCTGCCCAGGTAAGAAACTCTGAAATACATCATTAAGTTTTGCCTTAGTCCCATGTCCTGGCATAAAAGTCTGTTAGGGAGGTAGCTGAGGGAGATGTTAGGAGCTGACTAATAGCCTTGTAGATGATTTTTCTCAGAAGCACAGATTTTTCTGACAGAGTAAATTGTATTATGGGCAGTATTTGGAGAATGTTTATTCTAAAGTAGCAGATACATAATTGCCAAATACAGCATAAGGTAATGGTTTTGGTGGATGTCCCTTTCCCTCCTTGAGAATTTCTGCTGAGAATCCATCCAAGTCCTGTCTCTTCTGCAGACCAGCTCCTCTGAGTGGATGAAAGCAGTAAGCATGTACATGGATAGGTAAAGAAAGAGGGACATGTGCTCTGTAACGTTTATCATATCGTAATTTAAATCTATTCCCAACTTCACCTAGAAGTCTGCCTATGCCTGACATTCCCATTATATCAGTCCTAAACCCAGAATTTTTGACTTCTGCAAAGCCTTTGACATGGTCC
>JMFS01021199.1:0-23012 GCA_000699545.1 Podiceps cristatus
GCCGTTCTGTGAATAGTATCTCCTCTCTCCACACTGTCTCATCTACTCAGCTCTTTGCAATTGAGGCATCTTCTTACTATTCATATGAAAGCACCATGCTGAGATTTTGCTGTTCACTGGGATACTTAGGCATTATGGTAAAGCAAATTATAACGTAGAAATTATATCTGGAGGGATACTATAGGACTAGATGAACCTATGTATGCAGATAGTATAGATAAAGACATTTTAACTATCCATCAGTTATTTCCAATGAAACATTACCATGATCTTTCAATATATTTCACACCTTAGACCTGGATGTAGCAGCACTTCAGAAGAACTGAAAAATATGCTTGTATAGGAGTATAACAAAAGTATCCTAAAGCAATGTGATTGGTATAGAGCACATTAGCAGGTACGGGCTCTGTGAAAGTAGTTATTTTAACTTCTGTATTCTATCCATAGTTACTAATGCACACAGATAAGATCTATAAGCTACGTATCTGAGCTCCTTTGAATAGGGGTTGTTGCCCTGGTTTGAAGGCCATCTTTTTTCACATCATGCAATTTTACTCTGATTAGAATATGAAATGGGAAGTGGAATGATGTTTTATCCTTCTAAGAAACCTGTGACCAAGTTCTCACTCTGTTTATTCTCTAAAATCTGTATTATTTTAATTAATTGGAAAGGTAAAGACTCAAGAATCTCTCATAATGAAGCAGATTAAGCCATGTCACTGGAGACTACTAGCTATTATTGCCTAGTATATCTATTAAAACTCCACATCACTTAATCCCTGCAAGACTTTTCCTCATTGTACAACTGCAGGTTTTGGATTACTTAACTTTTTATTTCTTACAAATCATGCAAAAAAAATCTCAGAATTAATGTGCTGAAGGCAAGACCAGGGCAATACCTTATAAGGCATTTCATACTAGTTCCGACATGTGTCACAGAAAACATCTGTGAGTACACAGAGTGCTTTCCGCTGATCATCATAGTATGTGAGTCAAGTCTGCAATGCCTGGGGAGAAGAGTTACTTCTTGAAATGCATATGAAATTAAAATGGATGTGAGAGAAACTATCTTCTGAAACTGAATTACTTTTGTCACTGTGAAGATCATTTAACTGGTACCTCATATATTATTTCATTTGTAGCAAAAAATATCAAAACACAGAAAATTCAAACTGACGTTTAAACATTAGCAAAAAGTGTTCAGCTATTTTGTTACGTTACCTGCTCAGGACTGCCCCCCTCCCCCAGTTAAAAAATAAGACAAGCAATGTCTGGATTTGCCTAAAACTGAGGGTTTCATTTAAACAAATTGAAACCCTGATAATGTTTAGTTCTATAATGTAAGCTTTTGGTTTAGGCAACCAAAACTGCTATGTGACTGACTTGGATTTTCTGCTTTTAATTGCAGGCAAACCATTGGTTAAAATTTATAGTTTACAAGTGAACTCCCCCCTCCGTGGTGCATGTCTGGGAGTCGGGGAAGGGAGGCAATTACCCAAATAAGAATCAAATAGGTTAGTTGTTTAAAAAAGGTACAACCTACAACCTATGCCCTTAAGGTGCTTGTAACTGGAAACTTGATTCAGCCATTATTGTGGGTCAGCTACACAATTCAGACCTCAATGAGTACTTCCTCAAAATATGTGGATAATTTGGGACTGGAGTTTAGGTTTGGGTCCCTTTCAAATTCACCATTCTTTAGAAGAGAGAAGTAGGAGTCATGCACTTCAGGGTGAAAACAGTCTTTTGGGATTGAAATCCTCTGAAGTTAACAATAGTCTTTTTTCAATTATTTCTTCAATGAGTTTTAGACCAGGCCAGTCCATAGTCTTTTGAGTTTCTTTATGGTTTTCTGGTAAAAGTACAATATAACATAAGCATAATATCATTGGTGACGTGCTGTGAATAATGAAGTAAGTACAGGGTTAAAAGAGGCTCCTTTCTGCTCTTTTAAGAACTGTTCCCAGCAAAAACCTTGGGAAGCTGACATCACTACCAGGGTGCTCTCTGCAAACTGAGTAATCATTGCTAGCAGATTTCTGCAATAAATAATACATGTGGCAAGTCCCAGAAGAAGACAGACTACACAAAGGGCTGAAACTTTGACTAGTAATTGTTACCAGCTCCTTCCTACCATCTCCCACACCAACCACTAAAAGCTAAACTTCTTGTGGGAGCTCAGGGCAGCAATTCTAAGTAGGTTTTTTGTGGGTTTGTTTTTTTTTTTTTTAATCTACCTTATGTGCTTACATTTTTATAAATTTTAACAAATACAATTTCAACTGGCCACGTGTTCAAGCTCTTGCTGTTCCCTTGAGAGACATTTTCCTGTGAAAGGGGCTGATGAATGCTGGGGGGGCGGGAGAGGAGAAGTAGGAATTAAACTATTTATAGCTCTAGTGACTAAGCATATAGACTGCAATACTTACACATGAGAAGAACCTCATGATGTGAGACCATCTGGTACTCTAGGAAGAAGACCAAAGGCAGTTTTCAGTGCACATCTGTAGGTCATCAGTTCATGCATATCCTTTCCTGAAAGAGCTGCTTTTACAATAATTGCATGCTGCCGCTTTTCAGAAACAAATGTTGTATTATTAGAATGCTATCCACATAGGATGTTTTGTCTATTTGGCAGCACAGCATCTAAGGATGGGATTTAGTACTTTGGAAAAAGATTTAGAACTAAGATAATTTGCCTGTTTTCTTAAAATAGAGCCCAAACCAATATTAGATGTTTATTCCTTGCATAATTTCTTTAAAGATGTTGCAGCTCTTAACGTGTCTGTTAAAGATGACCTATTAAAGATTAATAGAGTCTAAATATGGATGATTTTGGTTTCATAACATTGGAGGAGGACATGGAATGTGAGATTCCCATTCCTTTCCCTTCATCTGACTAGCTTTTTATTGGGTTAGCTTTTTAGTTTTAGTTGTATCTGCTAGATTTTGTTTTGAATAGCCCAGTGGAACAAATTATGTAAGAAACAGATTGTTTCTTCCATTTGTGAATGGGGGTCTTATAAAAAGGTGATAAGTAGGAGTGGTCACCACTTCTCTATTAAACAGGTTTGCACTAGAAAACTGTGGTTTGTTTAAACAAATGATTGGCAAAGAATATATATATTTGAAAGGGTTTCTGCTACCATGCAGTACCTTGTAACAGAGACTTGTCTGTTTCCTTTCTTATCCATTCAGCTTGCTGCTATGGACCCCTGGCTTTCAGGGCTTCACATCTGGGGAACATCTGCAACATAATCTGTTTTGGGGTTGGAGATTGATAAACTGCCAAGAAAGGTCTTAATGCTTTTTGTTCCCAAGCATGAGCTTCCTCCTTCAGGTGTGGTTCTAAGGATGTCCTGATCCCCAAGACTCAAAACTTCAGTTTGTCACGCTTTCGTAGGAGTAAAAGGCCACAGCTAACCCTGCACTCCAGTTTGCTTCATCTTAAAAGCAGCATGCACTTCCCAGGTTTTTTTTAGGAGTATTCTGGTTTTCTTTTGGTTCTTTTAGTTATTTAAAAGAAGTGGCAGAAATGTTGATCAAGTGGCAGCACTTAGCCCTCTCAAAATTAGGAGGGAAAGCTAATGATCATTTCACTTCTTTCCTTTTTCTAATTTTTTAATTCTAGATAATGTAGATGGAGTTCAAATCCTACTTAGACAAAAAAAAATGTATCCTACAAGTAAAACTTGTGGGCAAAAGATATGCTTTTATTCTACTCATTTTAAATAGCTTTGTTTAAACAGTCTGTGGCGCATATACATGTATATGTATACTTATTTATATGTACACATTGAACATATCTGGGCAGTTTTCCCATACCTTGATTCTAAATTAGTAAGAGATGAGAATTCTGTTATTCTGAAGGTTTAAGAACTTTAAAGAGAGCAAAACATAAAAGTTACTTCCTAAAGATATAACATTCAATACTTTTTTGTTCTTTGGTTTTGGCATGAGAAAAACACACACATATACATATCACTAGTAGTAATCAAAATGTCACTATTAAATGAAAATTCACTGTTAAGTGAAGTTCTTCTACACTTTCATCTGATTAAATAAATATGTTGAATTCCTCAGGATTATTTGTAGTAGCTCAAAATGGATAAAAGTCAGTCTGAGCAGAAATTACTTTTTTCTAGTTTTAAAAAAACAAGTTTTTGCTCTATCCAATTTACTGTAGTGTTGCTTTCTTTACATTTTCTGAGGTTTTAACTTTTTTTTTTTTTTTTCCCCCATCAGTTGTCTTAGTTACTTGAAATTTGGTTTATTTTTACTAGGACTGTGTTTCCCTAGTTTCAACGCTTTTCTTTATTTACTCTGGTTAACATGTCATGCCAGATCTGACTGTGCTTTTCCAAGCAGCTACAAATTACTTTGGAGCATACCTTTTCTGTTCAGGTTTTTAGAACTACAGTGAGAGAAATTCACAGACATCTCAGTGTCATACTAAACCTCTGGGTTTATTGTAAAAAATACAAGGTATGCTTTTTCCGAATACCCATCTCAGCTAATACTAGATACTGCCTCATGGTAGAGCTGCTGTTGATATGAATCCATAGCCACAAACGTGGTGACTATATTTGATTTCAAAATGTCTTTTTCCAAGCTCTGCCTTTTTCCCATACCATCACATATTACATGATGAGTGGCTCTGAGCACATACGGGAATCCCAGAAATTGCTACACAAGCAGATGAGCCACGCTCCAAGTGCGTGCAAAATTCCTTGTGTAATGACAGAAATGAAGTAAAAGATGCAGAAGAGCTTCAATTACTTAGGAAATAGTTGGGCAGTCTGGAGTTATCTATAGACTACCAGCATATAGCTAATAATTTATTAACACATTCAGTTTATTATATACAAAAATAAATTCTCAGTTCAGGTTTTAATCATTGTTTAAGATTAGCCATGGTACTAGATAAAGACTTTATTAAAAAGCTAACATCTTCCCCCTCCTTCATCAACTCGCCTGTAGCTCTCTCTCATATTAATAACTAAAGTTCAGTTACACAGTATATTACTAAAAGAGCCACTGGTCAAATATTATGAGGTGTAGGCAGGATTATAGTAAAATTCCTGTATTTCTGTAGAGTGAAATAGATCAGAACAATAGGACGGAGTTTGTATTTTAGTATGGGTATAATTTTATGTCTTAAAGGGGGAGACGTAAAGGGCAGAAATAAGAGAGTTTGCTTTCTGTTCCTTCCATTGAAGGGCTGAAAAGGACCTCCACTTCATGTAATCCATTTTGCAAGGGAAAGGCCGCAGTCTTTTGCCCTAAGCCCTCTGGAATCTTTAAGCAGCTCTATTATGTAGACAACAACCTTAAACTGAAGTTAAAATCCTCTGTATGTGGATTTCTATAACACATTTTATACAAACCTGTACTTCTTTCCTTCTTATCACATAAAATGATGGAGAAGTTTTTATAACGAATCATCATCATCTAGCAGGTTGCAAGCAGTATACTGAACAGAAGTGCACAACCCCAAGCAACAGTATGCCAAGGTTTCAGACCAATGCTGCTTCCAGCCTGTGAGCACTATTCTGAGCAATATATAATCAGAGAACCCAATTCAGTATGTATTCATTGGAATAGGGAATAAGTAAGTTCACAGTGTAGCACTGAACTCCCCAGGCTATTCAGCAACTTTAATAAATTGAAAAGCAATAGAATGCTAAGAAAAAAGACACAAAATTAAGTAACTTTTACCTTTAGCAAAAAAAAATTACCTGCATCTTTTTAAAGAGCTGTGTACAAGTTTTTTATACTGACCGCATTACGCACACATAGTAAAGTAGTAACTAATTATGTCAGCCACTGAGTAGCAACCAAAACCCCACAGGAGTAATTACACCATTCAGAAGCACCCATCTACGGAGTAAAATCTAGGATGCTATGTGTTTGGCTTTTTATCTTGCCAAGTTCATCTATACAGGTCTTCTCTACACTAGAGTGTACTCTCTACTTTCCTGTTCCTAGTAAATCCACTAATGGTTTTGTGGTCATTGAAACCATCCCAGAAATTTCCTGTGTTGCTTAATAGAACAGGAGATTCCAGTGAAATTTTACCTTACCTAAAGAGGGCTTATCTTAATTCTTGATGAAAGGCAGTTTAATTCTTCAGGCTTTACCTCATGTGTTTTGTCTATTCATGCCTGACAACATTTAGCCAAGCTGACATGGAGACTCCCGGGCAGTTTGCATGCTCTGCAAAAGCTCTTCCCATGAAGTGGTTGGTAGAGATCACCAAAGTGTATCACCTGCCTGGAAACCAGAGCAGTTTCTAAAATATTGTTGGAGCTCTGTGTAGTATCAACAGGAGGCTCTGAAGCCGTTGGGGCCCAGAACATGCAGTGAGGTGCTCTGAATTCTGGGACCCACACTGTTTGCCAGTGTCATATCAAGCGTACTTATATAATATCATGCCTTCCTCGAGCCTTCTAATGTTTCATTAATCCAAAACATTGAATAAATATTAGATTTGGATGCTGCATTTAGTACCAAAGACAGAAGAACAAATAGACCCTCTGATCATATTTGTGGAAGAATTCCAGTATTTTGTTGGGCTGCTTGCCATATAGCCATTCAAATGGTGAAAAGCCCAAAGAACATACTGTCTCTTTTCAGGTGCTTTCAATCCCCTGTCCTGCCACTGTGGTGGGGATTAGCATCCCCAGGAAACCTCAGAATAAAGGAAGCTGATCAACCATCTGCTGAACAGCATGTACAAAACACAAGGTTCTCTGATCTTGGACAAAATTTGGCTTGATATTAGAGAATGTCAGACAATTGCAAAGGGTTTGTGGGAGCACTCTGCTTCCCAAGATATTTACCCAGAGCTTCTGTACTACGCTGCAGGCCAAGGCGTATTTTTTCTCAAGTTCCATTGGGCTACAGACATCTCCTGCTGTCTCAGCACTGTTTCCAGCAGGATACTGGATAATAATCAACAAGTGAGGGTCAGAAGAAGGACAATATTTTTCCATTAAATATTCCAAGACTGTTTTTAGAAGCCGGGCCCATGCGTCCTAGTCTTAGGCCTATACTACTAGGTACTACAGTTGCTTCATAACAGTTGACATCTTACTTGTCTTCCTGTGCGTAGCCTAGAAGTGTACATGGTCACAGAGGCAGCCCACATATGTACATGGACACGGTAAACAGCATTATCGGGTGGATCTTCCCTAGTATCTGAAGCACAGAATGAGATGCCACATAAAAGCATCAGACTCTGGTTTTGTCACCTCTCCATCACAAGACAAAACAAGAAAAGACCTCTTTTTCTTCATCCATGTGCCTCTTGCAACTGCAGAGTCTTCATGTTGCTTGACGATATATAGGATAACCTATGCCCAACTGTGCCAAAAAGGGCTCAACATTTGGGTTTGCCCCTTATAAGATGCATCCCTTTTGCAACTCTCAGCTGGTACCCCAGCTCCATTTTCCAGTAAATTTTCATCAGATATATGGCCTCTTGTAGCTGAAATACAAACTGCTAGTGGGACCAAGGTCTGTCTCAAAGATACAGCAAAGTTATTTTAGTTTCCCTTGCTCCATATCCCCTTTGCAATATGCTGCAGTTTTCAGTCTCCACATACATAGGAATTTCTGAGCTATTGGGCTACTGCTCGAGGGTGGATTTCTGGGGTGTTTTCTGCCAAATTCACCACCACTAAGTTTTTTCACTTGGGCCAATGTTATCTAGACTGACTGCATGGAGATATCTGTAGTGCTTCACTGCCTTGCATCTCATACTCGCTGGTGTTTCCCAGTGAGACAGTAATCTCTCTGGGTAGCTCTTTCATCCCTTTGTAAGTTATTGATCACAAAAGTTTTTGCAGTGGCTTCTGAGTTAACGGTACTCCATTTTTAAGAGGACTTCCATATTTCCTGTAGCGTCTCCCAGTGCCACAGCAGGGACTTTGGCTCTCATGGCTTCACAGACGGAGCAGAAATTGCTGTTAGTTCTCTCCCTATAACCCCAATATTCTACAAGGCGTTGCTATAATTGCTAACAGGACTGGTTTTCCTGGAGTTTTTGTTGGACTTACTGCTAGTTATTAGTGGGTTTTAATAACTATTCATAAGATTATTTATTAATGGTTGCAGTTATTCCTTCACCAGAATCTACTAGAGTTGTTTTTGCTGCTCCTTCCCCTTTACCACACCTTCTGGATCCACGTTTTCCCACGGCTGTATTGTTCATGCTTGTCATTACATACAGGTAACCCAGCCCAAGCAATGTTTGTCACGGATCAAAGAGAAAACTTTCTGTCTTTATTGCTAGTCAAATCAAAAAGAATGGAGCAATTTAGCCCAGTGCGTGGGGGGGTGGGGAAGGAAACAAACCCAAACCAAACCCAACTTTTCAGGCATCCATGGCCTTTAGCTAATCTGGGTCTAATGAGGAGGGAACAAGTCTCAGTGCCTGCCCCTATGTCCAGCTCCTCTTGCACTGCTCCTGCTACAGGTGGACATGGCCATCCCTGAGGGCTGGGACCTTTGCCAGCGCTTGGCCGTGTCTGTGTGCTGCTCCTGTCCCGTCAGGCCTCTCTGCTTCGCTGCGTTTGGAGAGATCCCCTATGCCCTGCTGCAATCCTCACAGTTATGGTGCCCCAATCACATCATTCTTCATGCACAGAGGAAGTATTTTAAAATCTCAGTTGTTGATATATTTAGTAGAGGACATCACTGTATAAGCTTCTGCTTGTTTAAAACTGAGCTCCCATATATAAAATAAAGGCAAATAAGCAATAAAAATCAGCTATCTAGTAATAAGAAAAAGATAATAGCTAACTCAGCAGTCACACGGATAACAGTTCCAAAAATCAAATCAGTGTTTCTTCTTTTCCAAAACAGTTGGCTTTGAGTACAAACTTTTAATTAAACAACTATGATTGCATCACTTTTGAGCACAAAAATGGATTTTTAGTCAAAAGAAAACTTGATTTATTTACATAATGATCTGTCTTATTAATATTTACAGATATCCACATAATTATAATATAGAAATATCCAAACTATTCTTTCAAACACAGAGAGGACCTAGTAGGTTTGTAGTTATCTTAATTGGTTTCATTAATTCAGTTGTCACTAATGTCATTTTCTGTCACATTAATTTTAAATGTGTGTAGCTTAATAGACGTTTGGAGTGATACACCAAATACAGAGATTCACGTGGACCTATTGAACACAGTTGGCATTTCTTGTTTCCAACAGCTAGGTTTCAGTTTTCCCAGGACATTCTACCTCCTCCTTGCAGAGTGGTTTGGCCACAATTTCTAATTGCATGAGTCAGATGTTCTTCCTTTTCCACAGCCTCCCACTTTGATATCAATCTGTTCCAGATTCATGGAGCAGAGAAATATAAAGCACTTGAGAACTGAGTGATGTGATGAAAGATATTACATTTAAAAACTAATTTTTTAATCTCTGACAACAAACTGGCTAGTCTGTGAATTGAAAGTGTACATCTGCTAAAAAGCAAACACCAGGGTTTGTTTTTTTTTATATACCAAGGGATTTTCTTTCTGGGGAATATGACTTTTAATTTAAGAAACTTTCCGGTCATCATCTTGGCATAGATTTTAAGCCTCAGATGAGACATTTAATTAATTTGTGCTATTCCCTAGCATAAAAAATTCCAGTCTAAAAAAAAAAAAAAGTAACTGTAATGACTCCCTGGCATCGAATAGACAGGCTGGAGGGGCCAGCAGTGAAGCCAGCTGAATATGAGGGGTTTTTTTTCCCACACTGGTAAAAAGAAAAACTTAATGATGGACAAATTATTATGTAGAATGTGTTTCCATGAGTATGTGCAGTAAGTGTCTACTTAAAAGAAAGCTGAACCAAAACAGTTCGATTCCTCCTCCTCCTCCTAACTACAGGGCCAACACTTCAGCTTGTTATTTTCTTAGAAACTCACCTTCACCGAGTTTTCTTAACCATTGTTAGCTCAACCACAATTGTGAGTAGGTAGACCCAGTCAATACCAGGAATGTGCTGATTTATTGCAGCTTTATTGCAGAGACCAGATGAGTAACAAGGTGATAGTGCACTAGTAGAAATTATTTTGAAAAATTAAGGTTTTGGCATTCAGTGAGATTTTTTTCAACTTCTTAAAATATACCATCCAAATGAAGACTTAGAAATAGGTAGGTGGACTGATAAAGTCTACTGCAGAAAAAAAAGGCTAGTTTCTAACCTGTTTTGTTTGTGTCTGTTCCAGTGAGCTTTCATTGACTTTTACCTTTATTTATTTGTTTATTTATTTATTTAATCTTAGCATCTGAATTCTACATCAACACAATTTCTTTCCTTTTCTTGTCCTGCCTACCTCTGATCTACCACAATGGTTACTGCTGAGAAAAAAACAGAGTGTTGGAAACACTGTACTGTAATAAGAATATGGGAAGACAGTCAGTCTTGTATATTGGATGAAGTCTGCACAGCTTCTGCTGTCTTCATAAGCTGCTGAGTCTTTGTTACTTGTTACTTGATTTGTTACTTTTAAATTTTTTTTCCCCCACTTTTTAAAAATACCAAAGGATTTAATCGTGTAAATTAAATGAATGAAAATTAATCAAGACTGGCTGCAGAGTAGTGGCATCATATGATCATGTGCAGAAGTAAAGTAAGAAATAGCATTTCTATAGCGGTGGAGGATTTAGAAATGCTATAGAAATAGCATTTCTAAAGCTCTGCATTCAGAAGCTGAAAAAGCAATAGCTAGCAGTGGAGAGCATGACACTGCCTCAGGAAGCCAGGTCCCACCAACAGGCTAATGACAGTCATCTGTCTCAAAATAAATAAATACGGTAGAAATGAAGACAGATTTTTTTTCTTTTTAGTCAAATGTACGTCTGAAATCTTTCCAAACTCAAAGGAACTTTGCTCTTAATGTCCGATTCCTGTGTACCCAGAATTATGCCAGAGGCCTCCCACTCCAGCAGTCTGTTTCAAGACCCTGCAGGAAGTTATCAACTACTGAATTTCTGGTTCTTGTAGAGTATTTGGAAATAATAAATTTGGAAATAAAATCTATTGAAAATGTTGCAAAATTTTTATACAGAAAGATCTCTTTTTCCTATTTATTTGTTTGGGAACATGTATGAAGCAAGCCTCCAACACTTTTTTCATATGTAGTCTACCTTTATGCTGCTAAATGAAATATGAGTCCCAAGACCAAGCAAGCTAAGAGCCTGATGTGTTCTAGATACCTGCATTGCTTAAGACAGGCTTGTTAACCTCTGTTTTTGATAAGACACTTCTATGTGAAATGTTAAGTCATGGAACAGTATAGCAACCTGGCTGTCATCTGATATTGCTGCAAGGTATTATGGGCTGTACAGTGGCAGACCTGGGCTGAGCAGGCATAGCTATGTCCATGTTTGGCTTACCCACACTACCACTAGGCCTGCGTGACAGGGTGGAAGACACACTAGCCATCTCTTCCCAATGCTAGCAAATCCACGCAGAGCTCACGTGTGAGCACAGACTTGTTCAGCGAGTCTGGATACACAGTTTAATTATGTTTAAAACACAATATAAGCAGCATTCTCAAAGTGTAGACTCAATATATGGATAAATGTTTGTACGTAATAGAAGCCACTTCAGGAGAAGACAGTATAATTTCCACAATCAAACCCTATGCAAAAAGCCCATGAAAACAGATTCATGCCTTCAAAGTCAACAAGACTTGACTTCCTCAAAACAAATTTCTGAGTTGAGATTTCTTTGCATCTCTAACATTTGCTTTAGCAAAAATGTGCCAAATGTCACAATACTGCATAAAGATAGACATCCTATAAGTGATCAGGCTCCAGAATGTCTAGCATGTGGATATCCTCAAACACTACCTGAAGTAATGCTCAGAAATGAACAAAAAGAATAAATGCCAGACATTCTTTATGGCTCGCATCATCAGACAGACAGACACACATCTTATGCTATCATTACTAAACCGCATAGCTTAAAAATTTTGTAGTAGCTTAAAAGAAGAATATATGATTAATTGAATCTCAATGTTAAGAGGCCATGACTGTGCAAAATGTCTGTATTTGTAGCATTGTTGGCCAAACTGATTGCATGGCAGTTGCTCTCTTATTTAGTATTCTGGGCACTGAATAATTATGCATTATATTATTTGCTAATTGCAAATGTTAAACTTACTTAAAACTGCTTGTCTGTGTGATCCAAGCCAGACTTTAATCAGGTTCTCAAAGGTGAAAAGCTTGTTCATCGCAATATTGTTTTAGTTGTACCATCTTATACCAAATTTGCATATGCTACAAAAAAGAATCAACAGCCTCCTAAACCAGAGACTTAAGACTTCTGACCAGCATCAAAACCCAAGGCACTGAAATTCCTTGAGAAATACTGTGTTTATGTTATTTCCATCACAAATATATGCAAATATGACAGTCAGAAATGCTTTGGGGAAGATAATCACTTTTCATGATGTCACCATCACAATTTTGACATCTTAGTAGTTTCAAAGAGTTCAAAGATATAGTTAAATGCCTATTGTGCATTTAAAACCAAACCTAAATTTTAACTTCCCGAGCTTTCCCTGCCTCTGAGCCCAAACTAATTATCTTCAAGTAGTTCAGCACTGTAATGGTTACCAGTGATGTTCCATAAAGTACTACTTCATTGTGGAAAAGGAGACATATGGGTATTTGGTATTCTCTCCGTACTACCAGACTCACTAACAAGGAACATATGTTTATATTTGGTTTTATATTTCAAGGTATGTATACATATGCCTGTCACATGCATAAACAGATGTGTAAATATATATGTACGTGCATAGTTAGAACCGCACAGGGAAAAAAGCTCAATTTCAAATTATACTACTTCTTTTCTAAAGAAAGAGTACTGCTCAGTGCTAAGGAATGTAAGTGCCCTATTCATAGCAATTTCTGACACAGCATTTAGTATAATCATACATAGACATAACAAGCAAAAAGAACCGGAAAATATTTGTATACTTATTAAGTGCCAATAAAGATGATAAAAAGCACGACTACCACAGACATTATGCAACATGGAGTAGTAAGATCTTCAGTTTCTAGAGGATGTGGTCTGAAAGAATACCAAATAGTTTACAAGAGTTAGAGCAGACTTTTTTTTTTTTTTTTTTAAGGGGTAGCATTATTCAGCAAGTTTCATGCATAGGATTCAACTCCTTTATTTCTTTGCAGATTTCAGATGTTCGGTTTTAGTTGGCTACAGTGAATACATTATTCATGTTTCTTTTTTTTAAATTGTGGAAAGGACACATTTTGGAGAAAAAAGAAAATAATAACAGTAACAACAACTATAATGATACCATGAACTATTTCACTTCTGAAGTTTAAAATAATTTAGAAATGTGATTTGTCCCATGGCAGAGCAGATATTAAAGGTAACCATTCTGCTAAGTAGCTGGAGAAGGGGAAAAGGAAAATGGCAAACTGTTAATCAACTTAGCCACAAAGAAAAATAGAGCATCAGGCTACAGTCTCTTGCCTTGTACAATGGCACACTCAAGACAGTTTTTGGCCCCTCAGAAATGCTGTTGCCAGTTGACACAAATCACTTAAGACAGCAGCCCGTCTTTTGCCAAGTGTTTCCAGGGAGGGACAGAGCATGTTGCCACTTGCTCTATGTGATTTCTTTCTTTTTCCTTCCTCTTTATCGCTTTCTGGGCATAGGTGCAAGGTCTGGGCATGTCGACATGTCATAGCTTCTCGGCTGTGCTGCTCCTTATTCTCATTGCACCCTGGTCCCCACATCTGTGCCTGTCCTGCCCCAGCTTGATAGCATCTGCCGGGCCTGGCAGTCCCCCCACCCCGAGACCCTGAGCCTCAGAAGTGCTGCTGGGGACGATCTTCTCTGTAACTGTGCCAGGGACTAGCTATATTTCTGGCCCATCCTGGTGGCCCTCCTCAGCCCCAAGCCCCTCAGCCCTGTGCCTGCCCCACATCTGAAGTGGTGCCATGAGCTGCACCTCCTCATTATGCTCAAGGTTCATTCTCATGGTCCTCCCTTGCCTCAGGTCTCACTCCTTTATGCCTGACTTGCTCCTGGAACCCTGCCCTGCTATCTGCCTTCTTACCACACCTGGTTCCCATCATCCTCCCAGCCCCTAAGCTTTACTCCACCATGTCTGCTCTGCCTTCAAAACAGTGCTGGGACCACAGCTCCTCAGGGCTGCCCCACCTGTCCTACCATCTCTCTCAGCCCAGGGCCCTGAAGCTCTCTGCTGCACCCCTACCAACACCACACCTCATCCCGGCACTCCAGACTCTGTGTCTCCTGTCTTCTCCCTCTCCACAAACTCTGAGCTCAGTCCCACAGTCCTATGTCATGCTTGCTTGGTGGCATATGTAAAATTGAACACGGACACTGCCCACACCTTGCTAACTTGTGGTTTGTTCTCTTCAAACAAACATTGGGTTTATGCTTTACTAGGTGAAGTAATCTAAGTGTTGGTCTGCCAGATAGGCCTGAAATGAACTACAGGACAAGGTTTCAGGTATCACAACTCTCAGATGGTTCCCAGCATGGCAGGTCTCTGCACTGACCTGTTGTGGCTCACTCCTTAGCTTCTGTAACTGACTCCTGGAATACTATGTGCTAGAGCAGAGGTAAATATCTTGCCACAGACTTGGGAGAAGAAATGCTTCCATAGGGCTGAGAATCTGGTGAATAAGCCCTTTATAGGTGTAAGGAAGGGTTGTGGTCTGTTTGTATGGGAAGGAACTGCAAATACCTTTATTTTGCTGCTTAAGGTGTGTTGGCACCTTTGACTTAGGCCAAATCCGGCACAGGGTTATATTGCCAGGGTCAGAGTTGCATCCCACAGCCAAGAGGAAAGGTAACTGGCAGCGGCAAAAGTGTGGGAGCAGGAAAAAGACAAGAGGAACATTGAGAAAGTCATGCAGAAGTGAAGTATATTATGGACAGATTGTCATAAATGTGTAGTTACTCATCCCTTCACAGTACCTGCCATCCCAAACTATGCATAGCCAGCTCCTTCAGGAAGTGTTCAGTGTGCTCCCCCTCAAATGCTCAGCCTGTGCCCTGCCACCACAAGAGAGGCCAAGCTGGAGTCAGGAAGCGCCACGTGGGCTTCAGTAAGGCTCTAGTTGGACCCATTGTCCTCTCCCTCTCCCACCATTACTTCTTTGTACCCCAGTTTGGTACAACGGGTACAGGTGGGAGTTGCCGTGATATAAATACATTCTTCTTAAGATAAACTTCTTCCAACAGCATTGAGAAAGAAGAGCAAGGCCATGAGCTGTGACAGCCATTAGACTTGTCAAAGAGGGCTGCAAATTAATGGAGAAAAAGAGGAAAGAGCAGTGGAAAATAAAGCCGAGGGTATGAAGAAAGGCTTTTGCTTTCCTGACACGCTACTAACAGCTAAAACCAAATGAGAATTACAAAAGCACATGATTAAGTATTTTCTATGTTGTACTCTTTATGGCCTGACCTTCTAAGCCCTAGACAGAGTCCACTGATAACTGTGGTTATCATTATTCGTAAACTGTAAGTACTCTTAAACTACAAGAGATTTGTGTCTCTGAATTTCTTCTGGTCATTATGGCATTAAATAAATTTTACATCTACCTTATTTTCTTTCTTTTTTTCTTCTGCCTGCTTAAGTAAATGAAAGGATGAAGTTCTTTCTAGTTTCAGATTTGACATCATAACCAAGAGAGTTCTCAAATACTATCTAAGCACATCCATTTTGGATCATCAGAAAAAAACCAAAAATATCTTTATTTCTGGCAATAGGGTCCCCTACCTTGACCTTTACCAGAAGAACAAACACTGCCTTCTCATCTTGTTGTGACATGTCCCTATGTCACCTTAAATCACTAGTGAAGATTGTCAAATCAATTATTAGGGACTGAAATGCAGTTCCAGTGGTGTCTGGATCCTTCCTAATAAATGCCTACAGTCTAGAGTCTTAAATCTCAAATGGAAATCCACAGTTCCTTCAAACTCTGAGACTCATTTGGCAGAGAAGAGTATCAGTTAAGTTTCAGACTACGTAGAATTTGAGACAGTAAATAATACATTTTTATTTTATAGAAACATGCCTGGAGTGAACATTTCAGTTTTACTTGTAGTATTTCGTTAGTACATTGAGAACATTTTTATATTAAAAGAAGTATTTAATGAATGTTTAACTATTAAAATGCTTTGGTTGCAGTCTTATTAAAACAAAGTAGATCCATGTCAAGTCACCCTGTAATGCAAAAATCAGAATGGGGGATGCCATTATTAAAACATATCTGTTTATCACAAGTGAAATATTGACATTTACACAGAGTTCTGGAAAAAAAAAAAAAAAAGTGCCAGAATGAAAAAATACCATATTTTGTCATCTTCAGTCAGAAAAAACCACATTGACATATTCATGAATCCAAACATTTAATATTCTTTTGCTTTACATTTCGAGTCGATTCAGAATGAAACAATATTCCCTTCAGTGTCTTCAGGGAGCTGGAGTTAGAGGAGTTTCATGTTCCCATTCTCAGCATTATCTATTAAAACTGTATTTCTTAGAGGGTGCCAAAGGGGATCACCCTTTGCCAGTTTCACCAGTTCCATCCTGCAGACAATAGCACTGGCTCTGAAGCCAGGGATGAATTCGGCATTGCGTCTTCTGCAGTGAACCAAGTACCATAGAGTCTGACTTATAAAAATATCTTCTTAGTTAGGAAAGTCATTTTTTCTCCTTGCTGGAGAAATACAACTTTTCAGAAGCCAGCATTACTTACCTGTGGTTCCTCAAGCTTCACTTCTCATCGTGTGTTCAGGTAACAATGCCCTGCTAATAGCAAGCAGGTAATGACTGTGATCATCCTTAGTGCATGTCTGAAAAGAGACCGTTTCTTATGTTTGGTTTTCCATCTTTTCAACTGCACCACCTCCTCCATCTGAGATATCTTCTATGTCTGATTAAGTTGGTCAAGGCAATGACTCAATTTTGTTGACTTTTTAAAGACTACACACATACTATAAACATTTTGCATTTACTGCTGATAATCATTCATCAAGTTGTTATTTTTGGCAGTCATGATTTTTCCAGAGAAATAAACATTTGCATTAAATTGAACAAGGCTGGGCTCTGTATAATATAAATGAAGAAAAGTTAATGACATCTCTTTTTTCCAGTTTTATGGTTTTACATTGTTATGTTTTAATTTTAATTTTAAGCCATGAACAGTGAAGACTGTTTGGAGCAGCTGTTTACTAAAGAATATACTTTAGAGATGATTGTTAAGTAAATATTTTTGTTGTGTTCGAAAACCTTGAAGATACTGCATAGCTCCTTACTGCATTATTTACAGTCTTTCAGCCCAATTCACTTTAGATATTTTTATCCTGTTTCCTAAATCAACCAAGACCTAACTGATAGACGGAGTAAAATGATTACTGGCAATTCTGGGATAGAATAGCATCATAACAGTAAATAATAGAATGGGAAATAAAAAGATTACTAGGGTAAATCTAGGGACCAGGAATAATCTGCAGGAAAATGACAGAACAATATTTTGGCTCTCAAACAGATGCCCTGGGTAAGTGCTGAATACTTGATCAGATCACTGTGGTCAAAACTGATCCAGAATCAACTTTAGAGAAAGTGCTGGCTTTCTGGTGAAGAACGAAGGGACCATTTCACCAATTAAAATTTTTGTTTCTGTGATTTCTGTGTCATCGTTGATACCAGACATGGACCGTATTATATGTCTGTCTCCAAGATACAGGCTTTGCACCTGTCTGTTCATTTTGGCATCCTCTTAAAGCCTTAGAGAAGAACAAGTAGCATGGCAAATTCACTTTATAGAGTTTGTGAAATGAATATTCAGTTAGAGTATCCAAGGTTATCAGACTTTGAACCAGACCCTCAGTTTTCAAAGCACTATGGCTTGGGGGAGATGGAGCATGAGGAATGGTTATCTGCTCTCTTCTAGAGAGGCAAAGTCAAGCCCTGGAATGTATTCTGGGGTCACTTCTCTGTCTCAGAGGGCCCCTTGCAGAAGGGAAAACGTTCATCTTTATACTCTGCCCCATTATTGCATGGATGAGCATAGAATCTATTCTGGATTGGTGTTTGCAGCCTTTTCTGGCTGCTTGACTGCACTGAGGAAAAGTCACTATGTAACCCACAATTATTTGGTATTTCAAGGGAAGACAAATAAGTAAAGTACTTACTGTTAGGCTAAGCACAGTGTTAATGCTTTACAGTATTACAGCTCTTCTACACATATTAATGAAAATAGAGAGGATATAGACATAATGGGGCTTTTGGGCCTGTGGGAGCTGTGGACAGTATATGTTTGCTAGGAAGCACTGACACAACCCTGCCAACTGCATGCACTGCTGCCCATATATGAGCTGAATGGAGGAATAATTGTTTTGCAGTCATTTTGCATATTCCCTTCTGATGTCTTGCTGACCTGCAGTGTCCCTGAGTAACAGGCTGATTACTGCCAGCCTAGAGTTCAACTTGAAGTACAGGCATACATACAAGGTTTTTTATTAGACTTTATTGAGTATATTTGTCCACTTCATCTCTGGTTTCAGTCAATTGTAACCCTTGTAAAAATTCCAGCCTGGCAGTTTCTGCCTGTCCAACAGGCTATGCTGATTTAGACGACCTGAACTGTGCAAGCTCCATCTGATGGGGCTGTGAATAGGGATGAGTCAGTCTCTATCACCCATTTTTCCTTTATCCACTTTTCATTTATTTTGTCTTTCCCAAATTTGGTATAACAGGCTAAAAAAAATGAAGTAAACTGCAAAAGAGTATATTAGAAACAAACAGTGTTGCATATTCTATTTTCTGTCCTCCTTATATTGCTTCCTTTCAGAAGAATGAAACAAAGTAATGAATCTGCCCATCTCTCATTCTGCCCAGCCCATTCATTTCTATGAATCAAAGCACAGACGGATAGTTTTGCATTGTCTGCTCATCTGTCCATTGTCTGCTCATATACCCACCCCTAGTTAATGCTGTTTCAGCTGTTCATATTCATACTGAAGGTTCACAATATTGCGATGAACAATTTGCTTTTTGGTTTAGAGAATAATGCAAGGTGAATGTGGCCATATAGTGTGTACTTGTGGTTACCAGCTGGCTTGCTATGTTGGGGTTCAGGGATGCCCTGAAACTGTAAATATCTACCCACCCGTATCCTCGCAGTGCCATTACTTTCAGGTTAAATGTATGGTCATGGGGTTCTTGTAAACAGGCATATATATCCCTGGAAAAGATGCTGCTGACTGGGTAAGGCCTGAGTCAAAATATGTTAGCCATCAATCATGAGTTTTAATAGAATTTTAACTATTAGTTATTTAACTATAGTTTTTAGCTGTTAATATCATTTTATTTAATAGGGTCTGATATTATTCTGTCATTACTTTTTAAACACAGATTATTCAGGCAATTACCTCCTCAGCATTACTACCTATATGCAGTATATTGACAATTACATACTCATTTGTCCTGCTACCCATATACTAATCAGATTTTAAAAAGCACAGGGCAAATAATTCATATGCTTTTTATTATCAGCAAACTGAGAATACAAGTTAATCAATTTACCTTGTTCATGTTTGCATCCATTTTATATGCAAGAACACTTGAGCATTTCAAATTCCCAGTCCAGAATGTATGTTATGAAACTGTCTGTTCAGTATTTGTTCCATAAAAGCTTTCAGACTCTTATCATCAGAAACAAACAGTAACACATACGTTTGTTCAGCCAGTCATAGCTGAACGGGCAACTTGGTTTAAGAACTGGTCATCAACAAAGTAAAAAATGAAAAAAAAAATGTATTAGTTGAATAAGTCAACATTAAAAAAAATTGTCACTGGCATTTCATAAACAGAAGAAAAGACTGAATCAGTCAAAGAAATTATTATTCAATCAGTTCATTTTAGGAGGAATATTTATACACAGTAAAATGACAGATGAGAATCATATTGAATTCCTGCTTTTGGTTTTGTCCCCAAACTTCACAGTTCTTTTGTTTAGTGTTTTACAATCTTTCTGAATGTTTCTGAATAGACAGACAGGATTTGGTCTGTTTCTGTATTTTGCCATTGAAATGATGACTAGAAGTGAAACTCATGAGATTTCTAAATTCATTCTCTCTGTATTATAAGTAAGAACAAAGAAAAAATAGCAGGAGATTGTGTGAGAAAGTTTGCTGTCTATACTTACAACAGCTGTTTCCTCCCTGATGACCCAAGTGCTTAAGATCATTGTCCTGAGGTGCATCTCTCCTCTCTCCCACTCCCTCTCCTTAACTTTTCTGTTGCATAGGCTTTTGCTTCTCACCTTTGAGCTTCTGAGACATCAGTTGTTTTGTTTTCTATATCCCACCAAATTTTCTGTATTACACCTAGCACTGTTTGCCACATGATATATATTAACTGAATATAAAGAAGAATGGACAACTGCATGAAAAATAAAACTCTTCAGCCAGTATTAAAAAGCTACTTCACTGTTCACTAGAGGGAAGGAAGTGAGATTTGCACATGAGGATTTCTAAATTATAAAAACTTGCAACAAACATGAGTATGAGCAATAAGGAACTTCCTTCCAGTTATCAAAATTACAAATACTTCCAGAAATCTGAACCGTTCTAGAATACTAAAGGACCAGCATTACGTTCTCATGGCAAAGCCTGAAAAGCAAGCTGCAACATGAAAGACATGACTGGTGGCTTGATGTACAAACATACTAACAGAAGAGCTTTAAAAATAAGGCACAAAGCAACACACTGCCTTGTCCACACTGGCAGCTTACCATGTTTGGAAAATAAATATCTTCATGCTTTTAATTTTAAACAAAGGCTTTAGGGCACTCCACAGTAACAAGAACTGAAACACAGAGTACAGTTTGCTAATATGTATAAAAAAACTTGCAGCTGCTTCTGCAGATCTGATCAGGTGCCATTTAACAGGCTACATCCATGACATGCATTGTTAAACAATGGCTGAAACACTATTTACTTTGGATCCCAGCATTTGTTTCATAACCCTCTTAGAAGAAGAGTGATAAGTAATGCAGACCTCACATGCTAAAATTCTTTGGGTTATGGCTATTGCCCTTTTCAAAGCATCAGATACACTTATGTTACATACTTCTCTGGGACTGTGTCTTAGTGAGAATGGATATTGCATTGTTCTGTAGATAGATGGCATACAAAAGTATCAGTTTTATTAACGATTTTGAAAAGAAGATCAAGGAAATTTGGCTCCATCTGTGACTCCTGGTGGTGTAAATGTTGAAACTTCTTTGCAGATGGCCGATTCCTGGGGGAAACATATCACAGTTGAATGTTTTTATTCAGATTACATTATCTAAAATAAATATATTTGGGTTTCATGCCTATTTTCCTAGTACAAAATTGAATATTTGAATTTTTTTTTAAGAAATCAGCTGGAAATAGGAAAACTGATGTACACTGGCCACTAGTTTTAGAATTTCAACAGCCTTGTTACATAAGTAGTATCAAAGTTACAACTTATATGCAATGTACATATTTTTCTCCTTACACTGAGTATGGTCCATAGTAGACCATAATCAGATTAATATAATGAACAAACCATTTGTGGTGAAGATAGCTTGCTTTTTCTACATAGATCTGAGAATACTTTATAAGACTAGATGAACACAGCTGCTCCCAGTTTACCAAGCCAGAGGCGGGAGTGAGGCACGGAGAGGTGAAGACACTTGCTCGACAGCAGTGAGTGAGGCACAGAAGGGAGAAACTATCTAAAGGCCAGATCTCTACAGACAACTCCAATCATATGCAAATCTTTCCTGCAAGAATGAGCAAGCAAATTACTACAAACAAGTAATCGTATGGGGGCACACTGGGAGTGCAAGTTGCTGCTATGTCCTGGTGTACTTCAAAATACTCTGCTTTCAGCAATAGCAGCTAGACCACTCCCTGACCTACGGGTTTCCATAGGTTCAAAGAAAAAACAGAAACAAAGCAGAATCACCTTTTGCCTCTAACTCTCCTAGAACACTTACACACACAAAACAATCAAATTTGAAATTGTTTTTGTTATGACGTTATTTTCTGAGCCAAGTGTTGACAGAAAGCTGGATTACTACTAGCTACACAAATGACTATTTAAATACGGAAATTTGAAGTGTAAAGTTCACAGGTCAACAGGGTGAAGAGTGGTAAACTTTATGAATAATCGTTTGTATGATTAGCCCATAGATGTTACTTTCGTCTTATTCCTTCAAATACCTTTTACTGGTAGACAGGAAGGACCATGGGGATTCCCAGACACATGCACATCCTTTGGGTATTATACAACCTACTAGTTAGTGTTATCAGCAACATTATGTTGTGCAAACATGTTACGTGAACAGGAAACTATTATACTGCCATTGCTCAGATTACTTCAAATTTTACTCACTAGAAAGAGGGTCAACATCCTCTTTTCAAAATATCTTTCCATTATTAAACATGCAATGATTGCTGCAAAATGTTGTTTCCTCAAATAGCTGCTCAAAGATATTTTTACCTTCCATCAAGTGTTTTTGTATCATACATTACCTAAGAGTTTACTCCACTGTAATGATACATGGTTACTAGGAAAAATGTAGCTCTTGTGAGAACAGCTAGTAGAAAGATAACTCTTTTTTATTGCATGAATATTACCAAAGTACAGTAGCTATCCCATAACTTTACTGGTAATGCGACGGACTAGGAATATTGTAGTTCTGTTGTTAAATCACAACAGATGAGCAACACTCCTTGGTTATCTGCAAAGATTAAAATAAATCAATAATGCAATAATATCTAGAGGTTTATGTACATTTTTCTTTACATATGTCTCAATGTCTACTACAAAAGTAATACTGTATCTCATTTTACCTAATACCACTAAAACATTTTACAAAATAACATTGCTTGTAAGCTGCATTAGGATTCAGTAGTTATAACTGAATAATATATAATATATA